>CAJNJA010006676.1:0-16724 GCA_905231915.1 Symbiodinium necroappetens
GTTTTGAGTTTATAGGATTATAGGGTTTAGGCTAAACCCTAAACCCTAAAGCCTAAACCCTAAAGCCTAAACCCTAAACCCTAAACCCTAGGCCCCAAACCCTAAACCCTAAACCGAAGCCCGGGACCACATCGAAAAATGGGGCCTTGACGTACTTGTAAGCCGCAGCTCGGTCACCAGCCCAGAGGGCGCAAGCGACGAGGAAGGCAGAGTTGTGACCGGGGCCATAGGGCATCCAGTCGTTCTTGAAGTAGGTCGAGTCGGTACCTTAAGCTTTAGGATCTCTTGGCTTCGGGCTTGTATAAAGTTTCATTTCAGAAGTTTGGGGTCTCACAAATTTGCAGAGTTGGCGCGGGCGCAGGGAGGCCTCAACAAAAAGGGAGAGTGGCCGGACTTCAGCTGTAGGCACAAAGGTGCGAAGAGACTCTGTGACTGGGTTGGTGCAAGTTCATGCCACGCAAGACGAGCAGCCAACAGCCACGATGTTGCTCATCAGGGCCTTGTGGTAGTAGCCCGCGCGGAGGTAGGTGTGGCTGGTCATGTGCTGCAGGTGCTGATCCTGCAACTTTGCAGTGTTTGCCAGCAGGTCGTGGGCTGCCGGGAGAGCAGCATGGACGTCGTTGTTCGACATCTCCGTGCTATGTATCCTGAGCAGTGCAATCTTGCGAGTATGAACTCTGTCGACAACCAAATGCGTTTCGATGAAGCACCACGGAAAACAAAAGCTGCTAGGCTGAAGATCCAGGCACAACATATGCTGCGCATACGCATGTGTCTGATTCGTTGCTATCAGGGCTTCCTGAAGCAGCTTAGTACTTTCCAGAGTCTCTGGCCTGGCTACAGCAGGTGCACTGTCTCCTCTTGACTCATAGAAGTGCCATTCATCCGGAGTGCAGAGCAATATCATCAGAGCTTCTGCCTGGAAGACTTTGAGATCGGCGTCAGGTTGCAAGCTCTCTTCTTGTCTCAGTTTGCCCAGCAAAGAGGCATACTTCCTGTTACTGGCCATCTGCACAGTGATGTTGCCAGACGGTGGGTCCGGGTATCGCGAGACCATTGACTGAATGAGGACTTCCTTCAAGGCACAAAGCAGCTAGAGAAATGTCTCTAGACCCTTAAACCCCTGAACCCAAACCCCTAAACTTAAACCCAAAACCTTAAACCCTCAACCCTGAACAAAGCAACCACAATGGGGGCCATGGTGCAGAACACCATGGTGAGACCCCGCTAACTAAGGAATTAATCTCAAAACTATATCGAAAACTTGATATTATGGTTTAGTGTTTATAAAGGGCTTAATACTCTGCGGTTTAGGGTTAGGGTTTTTTACGCCTTAATTGGAGGGTCTTGGGCTCCCTCTGGGACACTATGGCCAGAACCCCTGCGAATTCCTCCTTGGCCGTGTAGTTGAGTTCATGCGAGTTCAGGAGGCGCAGAGCCTGCCTGACGGGTTTAGGGGTTTATAGGGGTGTTTAGGGGTTTTAGGGGTTAGAAGGGGTTTAGGGCTTTTAGGGGTTTAGGGGGTTTAGGGATCTAAAGTTTGAGGGTTGAGGCCAGGAAGGATCGTAGGAACATGTTTTAGGGCTGGCTCTCGAGCTTTGAGTTCTGGGCCGGGTTTTCGAGAGAATGCCTAAGTCTTGCTCATTTGGGTACAGTAGTTCTCTAAATCAGGGTGCCTTCTGGGGGCCCTTTTTTGTGGTAAGGGTGCCGTACTGTTTTGGGGACCTAGAATTGGATCCTGGTTTAGAGAACTAATGTACCCATATCCTGAACCCTAAGCCTGACTTTGCAGGAGTTTTGCGGGTGCCACGAGGCAGAACGCAAGAAAACCGAACTCACTTTCCAGAGACATAGACTCGGCTTCGCGGCAGTCCGTGTAATCTTCCCACTGAGGAGTTCGATCCTAGCACCGGCACGTGCCCTACAGTGAAAGCTGTCAACCTTCATCTCATTAAGCTAGTCCCTCAGGTGCCAACTGCCACCCCCCCCCCAAAAAAAAAAAGCAGCAAACTCAAACGGCAGAAACTATCTACAGAAATAACATCAACACGCACGCAAACTTTCTTCCTCCTTAACAACACCTGACAGCCTCCCTAGCTTCATCAACTCATCCCTCAACCTATAAATCCTAAACCCCAAACCCTATCCCACAAATCTCCACTCCTAAGCCCGAAACGCCCTGAACCTCTCAACTCACCCCGCCGAAACTCCACACCCGAGGCTCCTAATTACCTCTAGGTCCGGTCCGGCAGAAGCCCTCGACTTCGAGACTTCCCGGGTTCTTCCAGAAGCATTAAAGACTGCGGGTTTACAGGGGTGTATAAAGTTTAGGGGGTCTAGGGAAGTTTAGGGGTCTAGGGTTTAGGGGTCTAGGAGTTAACCAGATCCCTCAGAAACCCTAACTAGTCTCCATTGTGCACTTCGTTTTTGTGAAGGAACTACAATGGAGACATAGCTGAAACCCTAGATCCCCGAGCAACCTGCTTCTCCTCAACCTGTAGATTCTCTGTGGATCCCTCAATGGGTCTTAGGGACCTTACAGTACCCTTATAGAGCCCCTTTAAAGGAACCCTTATAACCCCTTTTCGGGGACCCGTTTCCTCAAAATCCCCAAGTCGTTTCGGGTCTCAGCTTGACTCCACCCTAGACCTCCACATGGACACAGCGTAGTTGCTTCGGCTTTCGGGGCCCCCGGGGCTAGGTATCTCAGGCCCAGGTCCCTCCCGGAAAAAAAAACCTCAAACTCCGCAACCCCTCGACTCAGCTACCCCCTGAGAACTCCTCGGCTCCTACGCGCATCTACAGAATTCCTAACGTGATTTTCAGAACCCCCCAATGAGTATTGGTGACATTATATAAGATCTGCAAAGGAGCCATAAACCCACGTCCCCTTTCCCTTTAAGCAAAAATAGGGACCTTGCGGCGGCCAAGCCAGACCCCATCTCCGCGGCGGACTTCACCGGCGCGTTCAGGGTGGGACCGAAACCTTTGGCTCGAACGTGTTTAGGGTTTAGGCCCTCAAGTTTGCCAGGCCTTTCGGTATCATTAGTTAAGGGATATACCGTAAGTATTCGTAGGGATCCTATTCTAGTTTAATGTATATGCCTTAATGCAGGGATCTTGGAAGTTCTGGGTTCCTTGTTTCAGCACTCCTTTCTTGCGCCTGCTCCGAGTCACCTCACTGCACCACCGGCAGACTCCACCGGCGTGGAAGGAGATGGTTTAGGGTTTACCTTAACCCCAAAGAGCCTACCTTTTTTAAGGACTCATATAAGGAAACCATCATCAGGAGCCTGAAAAAGGTGGGTTCTTTAGGTTCCAGGTAGGGTTTAAGGGTTTCAGCACTCACATCTGGGAAGGGTTTGGGGTTACGGGGGTGGGTGTTCAGGGTTTACGGGTTGAGGGGTTTAGGGGTTCAGGGTCGAGGCCGTAGGGCTTGGTACCAGTAGTTGGGTTTAGGGTTTAGGCTAAAGGCTCGAGGGCTTCTAGGGTTTGCTTGGAAGTTCATGGGTAGTTATAGTTGTAGGTGTAGGGCTATGCGTCCCCTAATTTGGGTTACAACCTTAAACCCTAAGCCCTAAACCCTAAACCCTATATAATCCCATAAACCTCCAAGTGGGGTTTTAGGGCTTGCGGTTTCGGACTTTGGGGTATTCGGGCTTAGAAGTCCTCAGTAGAAGGTGTAGGGTAGAGAAGGTTGTTGTTGGCAGGGCTCTTGGACTTGTAGAGTTTTAGGGCTGATGGAGAGTATGGGTTCCAGTTGGGCGATTATGGCTTCGAGAGCTGGAAGGCTTGTAAAGTTGAGGGCGTGAGGCTTCTAGGGCCTTTTTGGGCCTCTCGCAAGGCTGGGCTCAGAAGGGTTTTGGGCTGTAGGAGCTTCCGAGTCGGACCTATACAAGTATGTAGGCACGTGCTTCTTTTCCAGGCAACCTAAACCCTTAACCCCACACCTTTCTGAACAGGCCCCTTTCTATTTCCGTTCGGAACTACGCGGGTTGAAACCACCAGAGCCAGAAAACGACCCAGTAAAACCCCGCAGTCTGCACTCTCTTCGTAATTTCAGGTTTTGGGCTCGGCTTTAGGTTTGGACCATGGTACTCTGGCAGTCGCAGAACAACCCTGAAACCTACACCATGGTACAGCCAAGTAGGCCAAGTATAAACTACCGGAGGTTGCCTGTGTGGTCTTCTGCATTCAAGAGGCCATGTGCGAGGCCCCATAGACACATGGCACAGAGCTCGTCATGACGAAAGGCCTCCTCACAGGCTAAAGTTTCGTTCGTCGTTCGACATGGGATGCGTGCGTGGACAGAAGCATCATACAGGCAGGGGCAAGGATGCAATGAAGAAGTATTTCTGTCAGCGAGGCGAAGCACACTCGTGCTTCAGTCTCTGAGGTCTAAAAACAACAAGAGCCCCATACCCCCAATGCTTCATCCACGAAGCCCTGACTCCGATGACACGTCTGCAACGTAACGTGCGATTTCGGACTTTTGGTTGTCGGGGGCACGGGAGAAGTTCAAAGACGATGTAAATCGTTTCAACGCAGGCGTAAGGTCATCGCGAGTATATGGGTTTAGGGTTTACGGTTTAGGGTTTGAGCTGTTGTCAAGAACGACTAGTTAAGGCTAAAGCAAGGCCGGCTTGCCTGGAAGACCATCCGCGCGTTCAGCTGATCGAAGTTGTAAATCCTGGGCTAGTTGGCCACAACTGGACGGTGAACTCAGAAGCTGCCTGGGAACAGTTGATATACTGGAGTGACATGTCAAGGGTCGGATTCCACTTGCGCAACCAACTCGTTGTTGTACAACGTTGTCGTTCAGAAGTAAGAAGACGGCAGCACAAGGAAAAGCTGACGGCTTATGTAGAAAGGGGTATGCCACCCTTTCAATCTGTTCGGGCATCCACAGCTTCAAGAGCCCGAGCGGTAGTTTGCTGTTATACTCATCTACTCAGCCCCACGATTGAAACGATGGGCATAGCACACACCCAGCATCCTGCGCAACAGGCGAAAGTCCGTCGAATCCTTAGGCCCTTAGGCTAACCTCGAAACCCCAACACAGTACTTTTAAATTTGAACCTGCATCATCTCATGTCACAACACCAGACAGCCCTAGCCCACCCAACACTAGCTTTGGTTGCCGAACTAGATCAGGACACCTTAGCCGTCGTGCAACATGTGGCAGCACCGGGGCTTCAGGTTTCGGCTCTGAGGCTTCTTGCTGAATACTGTGTTAACGTACAGCTGGCTCCAGGCTGCTTTCGCCTGCGCGATGAAATAACGGCTTTATACTTTATATATGGCCCAACATTGCAGGCTCTGGTGTTCTTCTCACTACGGCTGTGACAGCCCTCGAACGGTTGAAAGCAGCATCACTCCGAAGTCTGCTTCAGGCCAGGGACAACATGATCCCAATGTTGAAGAGCTTCTGTGCAACCTGCGAAAAGGCCAGGGGCCCGGGGCCAGGGCCGGCTCAAAAACTTCCTAAGGCTCGAGCTTCTGTGGCTGTTCCTGAGGTTCATCTAGTTCGGGTGGCGGTGTATCACCCGAAGAAGGAGACCCCCAAAGGGGCAAAACAAGGAGACAACGGACCTCAGCCTGCAGATGAAAATACGTGTGCTTGCATCTGACAGGCTGCAGCCAATGCTGCGACTATGGGTCTTGTCATTGTAGAAGGACGTGTATGCCGATTTCGGTATGATCTCACATAGTCCACATGTGATGATCCGAGAGGTCTGTTCAGCTGACAGACCGTAGCTCCAATGCATCCGCCTCATGAATTCCACAAACAAGACTTCGTGAAATCTGCCAGAGATACATTGCAAACACGGATGACATGATTTCATGTGACCCCACATGCACGTTGCCCCCGATCGGTCGTACCTTAGGCAACTGTTAGGTGTAGCAATACCGCCAAAGGGGCCAAGTGTCACTATAGCAGGCTCTTAGTAGGCAATATTACCCTAAACACTAAACCGTCTACGGTCAGTCACCCTTTTTTCGTTCCTAGAGACTGGTGTTCTAGTGCCCGTGCAGGCCGGCAGTTGCGGCAACAACTTCTAGACATCTTCGGTTACCCGAAGGGTCCAAGTAACAGTACAGTATATCTACTCCTTAAGTGAACAGCTTCTTCTATGGGAGCGGGCTCATTGGGTCCCTATGACTACAAACTGGTGACAGGGGTTCCGGCGCAACAGACGTCCGTCCGATGAAGAACCTATGCTAGCACTGCAAAACGCTACAAGGAATACCACGGGTTTAGGGTTTACCTGGACCCCAAGCAACCTACCTTTCTTAGGGACTTATATGGGCAATCATAATAAGGAACCCTGAAGAGGTCGGTTCCTTAGGGTCCAGGTAGGGCCTCAAGACAAAGATAGGAGACCTGGACAGAAACAAAACTCTCAAAGCCGCGTTGGGGTTGCATACAATATGGGACTCTCGTCAGTTAGAGGCCGTAACTGGCAAGATCCGTGCTATAAAGACCGCGAAACCGAACACAAACACCCACAACCCTTTAATTTAAACATCCTAGAACCGAAACAACTAGCCCTCAAAATTCAACATCACCTGATGTGCCTTGTTTCGCGTGGTGATTTCGAAATGAGAACTTCCGAGCCTGTGCTTCAGCTTTCCATAGCGGCAGGGCTTAGGATGATACTAAGAACCTGAGATTACAGTTGCTGTAGGGGTGCCTTTCGGGGAGTTACAAGGGTCCTGTGAGGTTTAGGATGCATCAGGAGCTTTGCACGGCTTTGCGGATAGTGGGCTGTTTGAGAGGAGTCCGGGAGCAGGGCGATCTGCGAAGGTGCAGGCTGCAACGGTTTGAAGGGGTTAAACTGGAATAATTGAGGCGCTCTGTGACTGCTAGTCGGAGCCCGTAAGGGAGGCCGCATCAACGCCGCGGCATCAAAAGGCTAGACAACGGTGGACTCCGTGATAAGCAGAGTGTTTCAAAAGCTCAAGTATATTGCCTTACAAAGCGGGGGACAAAGCACCGTTCAATGTAGCCACAATAGCTTGACAGCAATCGGGGCTCGTGACGTTCACCACCTGTGCCACAGAAGCCGTGAACCCTGACCTACATTAAAGGAAACTACAGGTGGGGCGTTTAGGGTATATAGGGCTTCTCTACGGCTTCTATAAGGTACATAGGCCTTCTGTAAGGCTCCTATAACGGTAACTACCCACCTGAAACAGTCCTAGACTACACAGGACTAGAAACCCCAAAACTGCTGTTTGACCCAGACCATGTGCCTGGGATGCCACTGCAGCCATGTGGTCAAGTTAAAGTCGCTCCCTGACGGTGACGAAGTGCCTGGAACTGCGTGTGTAGGAACGGAACTGGAGCCGGAGGGTCTCTGTGCGGACATGCCAGAAGGACTAGATTGACTAGATATGCACATGCAGTGACACGATACCACCATTAGCTGGCACCATCATCGCCACTTCATTGCAGCTGTTTTTTAAGCTTCAGTTGAACTCATTCTGCCGGCAGCACTCTGACTGCAAGCAAGTAGGCCAGCAGCATCGCAGACATCTGGCAGGCTGGAAATCATACGCTGTCCGTGACTTCACGACCGACAGACTTTCTATATATATATATGTATGTATATATAGCTGTTCGTCATACAGGTTACTTCATGCGTCATAACCTTATGCACCCTACCTGGCCCAAAAACCTACCTTTGTAGGATGCCGTAATATGGTTTCTTTATGGAGCTTCTTATACTCATGTGTTGGGCCTGCAGGTAACCCTAAGCCAGCCTGAAGCTGCAGTGCTCAGGCCCATCATTGGTGCACTCGCATCCTCTGCCTGTCGGAGTCAGAATGCAAGTTCGAAGCTGCTTTCTTTACAGGCCTGGCAAAATATGTGACGCCTAAACAACTTTTTAATGTTAATTCTTGTAGCCCCCATGTAGTTATACTAGAATATACCCCAAAGCCCTATTGAAAAAACTCAAACTATATCAGAATTGGCATACACCGCAACGCAGGCGCAGTCTTCGGATAAGTTGCCGCCGCCCAACTGATGGACAGCAGCAGCCATCGGCAAAAGCCTCCGGCTGGTAATGGCTTTGGCGGCGAGATCCAGACCGGGTTGTTCGGAAGACACAACGTCGGGTTTCGGAATGGGGTAGAGCCTTCAATATGTACATCATCCAATGCATATGCACATGCACGACCTGCAGACCAAATATGCTCACAACAAATGCACCCTATATGGCACGGGCGATAACTCCCAAGCCCAGTGCCGCACACATGCTTCATCGCGCCCCAGCCTGTGCTACAAGACTATATCCAAGTGTGCATGTGACTGGGCTCCTCGGCGATGCTAGACACATGAACTTCCATATTTATGGCAACCAAGGCATACAGAAAACACCCCTTTAAATGGAGTGCCTTGCCCCCGGGTCACCACGCTTCCACAAGGAAGCAAGCCGTGCAACATGCGCAACTCACTGCAACTGCAACGCCTGGATTCATGTTTCGGCTGCGGCTCTGCGAGCTGTGCTTTTGAGCCAAAGGCTAACAACGAGCAGGATGTTTGGAGCTTCCCGGCTAGCTCGACGAGCCCGTACGGTAGTTAGGAGTGAAGATAAGGTTTTGGGGTCTCGACTCATGCTCGCACCAGGCAGATCAAGGCTTTCGAGGCTTTCGCGGACTCCCCAGGGCTTGCGGTTTTGGGGTTTAGGGTTTGTGTGGTTTACGGGCTCCGGTATAGGGTGACGGACCCGGATTTAAGCAAGCTGAACGCACGTCTTGTAATTGTAAGAGAGGCCCCAGACCCGTTGCTTCGTCTGTCCGCATCCATGGACAGCTTCTGCGATTGCTGCACTGAACAAGTCGTTGCTTTGCTTCACTTAACTAAACCCTGACTGAGCCATTTGCAGATGAGCCGTCAACCCGGAAAGTCCCTCAACGGCGCTGCTGACATCGAGGACCCAGCCTAATTACACCCCAAAACTATGGGGCCTGCAGCTGAAGAGCAAGTCCTAAGTCGGTAAACCACCATGTACGCCCCCTTGTGAATAGCCCCCTTCCGCAACGGCCTTGATCTTAGAAGTCCCGTTCATAATCCGGTGCTAACTATGGGATTCAAGGGGCTAAAACAGTAATGTACTAGGAAACCCTGAGGAGCGCTAATCCCGATTCTTCAGGCCAATGGGTACAAAGCCCGGCCACTGCTTTCCGCAACCAGGCGTGCTGCATCGACATCGTCGAAGATGGGAAGGTTGCGGTGGCCCTGGCGTGGGGAGGCTGCTATCCCACAGCCCTAAAAATGTTATTTATCGCTGTGGACTGTAGGACTTCAAGGCTTTAATCTTTAGTGCTTGAAGGTTGCAGAGCTTCAAGGTTTCTGTGTCAACGACCGCTTTCATGTGGGGTTTGATACCCATATAGGCTCCCTTGTGGCCATTGTGGTTCCTTTTTGGGACTACCTTACAGGATCAAAACAATATAAATCAGAAAAAGGAGCCTATAGGTAAGGCCTTACAAAATTCCGGGGGTGCAGGGCCCAAGTTTGATGCTTCAGGGTTGCCGTGTCCGTACATTTCTCAACTCTAAGTTAACGTAGGGGCCTTCATGGTTAGAATAGGGTTTTGGGGCTCCTTTTTATGATGTTTTTACAATAAGGAACCCTAACAGTAATATTGCTACGTAGTTATTTAGGCACCTGTACCCATTTGATCAAAGGTTCCCCATTGCTCGACGTGTGTGACGCTTGCTTTGACCGTGTCGAAAGCCCCCCGTCTGAAGCTACCGAATGTTCCTCGAACTTGAAAACAGATCCCACTCTTCTCATGTTCAATTCTAGCATCTGGCACAGAGCCACTCGCAGACCATCTATGTTTCTCTTGGACATCGACCAAGATTCGACATTAATGGGTCAAGCTGTTTGCGTAGTTCTCAGATTAGGAAAGCCTTGGTCTTGTTGATTCGGAGCTGCAGGGCAGATTGCTTGAAATTGGCATCTCTTAGGTCGTTGGTGGCTTGCTTGAACCTTTTGCTTACATCGGAGACCAACCGCTGAGCGGTCGGAGGCTTGGGTTCAGGCAGCTCAACCAGTGCCTAGAGATGCTAAGGGCAGACATGCCGAGGGACGGATTGCGAAGATCGGACTTGAGAGATGTGCAAGTTCCAAGTTATGGGCCCCAATATAGACCGTAAACAGTAGGATCCTCGCTATCCCGAAAACCCTAAACCCTGAGTAAAGAACTCCCAAATGTAGCAATCCCCCCCCCACATGTAAAGAAGCGCCCGACTAGACTTCAGGGTTTCGGTCTTCACTCTGCCTCGACGACGACGACAACTGCTGCTACTCCTACTCTTGTTGCTACTGCTACTACCACCGACCCGCCCTCCTACCCGCCCTCTCTACCTACCTACCTACCTACCTACCTACCCACCTACCTACCTACCTACCTACCTACCTACCTACCTACCTATACCTCCCTGCCTGCCTGCCTGCCTGCCTGCCTGCCTGCCTGCCTAATTGCCTACTACTACTCCTGCTGCTGACTCCAGCGACTACCACGACGACGATTACTACTACGACTACGACGTCTACGACTGCGACCTTGTTTCGACAACGACGACGATGCCTATGACGACTACTGCTCTTGGGTCTTGGGGCTTCTCAATTGTTCACGTCGCATGAACCCAGCCGCAACCTGGAGAAGATGGTGGGAAGACATGACCCACAAGAGGTCTCGCACCACCTGGGGATGAGGGTTGAGAGGGTTTATAGGGTTCAGGGTTTCGGGTTCAGGTGGGCCGGAGATCTTTCTTACAAAGGGGTCCGAATCTGCCTTCGAAGATTTTCAGTTCAGCAGCCCTAAACAGTTTAGTGCCTCACACGGCAAAGACGACTGCAATGAGACATATATCCAGAACGCTGACTTTGGCATCACATACCTTGGTATGTGAGACGCGCACATAAGCATGCTTCTACCTGAAGGAGGCGTGCGTTGTACATTCTGTCAATCGTCGAGGTCGACATTGCTTTCGTCATGTGTGCCATCATGCTTATGGAGGCACTGTGTTAGTGATGGCCAGACATCTGTTACTGTTGGCGCTGCTACAGTTGCTGCTGGCTGACTTGCTAGTCTTCAGGGCTGGTCCACTGCAACTAGTGTCATTTTTGACTTCCTACTTCATAGCCATATAGTTAACCAATACGAGAGTCAGAGCTCTAATCTTGAGCAACGCAATGAGATGTTACATCCCCAACTCGCATCGACTGCTGTCAGCGCCTCGCCTGCTGCCGCAGCTGCGACATCATGGCAGGTGACGACATGACCAGAAGCTTTAGTGGTTTTGGCTTAGGGCTTTAGGTCAGGATGTGCTTAAGGTGTCCCAGTTGGGGCTTACTGTAGGGCTTGTAGGGGCTAACCGGCGAAACATTCAGGAAGTGCTGGCTTGCCTACGCCCCGTATCATAGTTGCCAGATACACGGTGCACGGAGCCTTTTGTATGTAAACAGCAGCTGAGAAGCAAACACGAAAACTTATGTAATATGCCGCTCTATATCTGTATACAGCTTGTGTATAGCTTGCAGGCGAGTACTCACAAGAAGAAGAGCTGCACTTCATATAGTGTCGGGTTCAAGAGACTGCATCTTGGCTGCTAGCAACTGGGTAGCTGCGAAACCAATGCTGCAAACTTCGCCAAGGTCTGTGTGTTCCGTGAGGCTCTAGTATATGAAGGCCCTTGAGCCATTGGCAGCCAATCTCCTGGTGACTTTGCGGCAGTCATGGCAGCCTTGTTCAGGGGATTGACTACAGGAATTTCAACTCGAAACGCATGTGCTTCTGAAACAGCTCATGGTCGTGAACCCACAAACTTCCACTAATGGACCATCGACCTGACCAGAGCCTGCGAGAAATCCAGAGCGAAAGCCAAATCTCAACTATCCGGTCCCCGAAAAGCAGCGACCTGACCCCTTGGAAGCACAACAAGGCTTCCAGAACACTTCTTTTATCCGAGTCATACTTGGCTGGAGAGAAACAAATTTCAATGCAAAGCATTTTGGAATAGTTCAAGTTTCTGGAATTCCCTTCCGATCACGCCTAGGGTCTAATGTTCGAGGATTGAAAGTCCTGAGAATCTAAGACTCTCCGAAATGCGAGCTGTGCCAAGGGTAAACCAGGCGAGGAAGGCGCCATCGCGCGGCGTCTGCCTGAAATCTTGGAGCTTGGTTTCTCGGTCCTTAACAATTGAACGCTTCCTTCCGGAAGTCATCACGCACACTCGGCTTTCGGTGTAGAAGTCGGGTTTGGCACTGTTGAACTGCATTCTGCTGTGTACATACTAGAATCCTTCAGACCCTCTGCTTTTTGCGAAGGAAGGACCCAGGGAACCAGATTTCCCTCATGCAATTAAATGTATAGAATGTACTTTTATAGGGGTCTCGATAGTATGAGCTATTGATTAAGGGAATTATAAAGGGGTATAGTATTGAATTGGGCTCTCCGGGAGGTCCCGCAAACAAAGGCATACAAACCCAGACCTTGTAGAGGCCGACCTTTGCATAGAACTGCACCGCACAAACTTGAAACACCGCAAAACTCAGCCCATCTAGCGCGTCGACTCCCACAATGCGCACGAGGCGGCAGGCAAGGCTTCCGACAATCTGAGATTAAGGCTTAAGGCCTCCAAGGGTTTAGGAAACTTTAGGGTTTGAAACCCATATAGACACCTATCCCTGCGAGTCTTCCATCCTACAGCCGAAATACGTAACCCACAGCTTCATGTACTGTAGACGTCTGAATTGTTGAGTCCCCGACTTAAGTAAGTTCAGCCGCCGTATTCTTGAAACCAGGCTTTATAAACCCCGAACCCCTAAACTATAAACCCCGAAACCCCAAACTCCCTCTGCCATTTCATTCCACCTTGGCATCGCTGCCAAGCCAATTGAGCCTCGGCAACTGCGCACCGGATCCAGGATCTCAGGGCTGCCCAGGGTTTTTGAGGGGTTCGTTTTTTTCCAACCTTCCCATCTTTTGAAAATTTTAGGAGGACAATGCCAAGCCAGGTCTGTAGACAATCCTTCGCGTCACATGATACCAGCAGAAGGCCAACTAGCCCTTCCAATCCCGCCGTGAAGATAAGCTAGCCTACAAGGTCCACCAGCAATACCCAACCGATCCACACAGCTGAAATGACGGCAGCCCGTTTCAACGACCAACGAGAATACAACCAAAAGACCCCAGCCCTTATAATTCCGTCGCTGAAGCAGACAAGTACAACCATTCAACGTCGTAACAGAAGGTGAAACCCAAGTCCTCCAAAGCCAACCATTACTCTTCACTGTTCAGCATCATCCCCTTGCACCATGCCAGAAAAGGCAGAAGATCCTATAATTCATGCAGAATGCTATATTCCAGGAGCAAATTCCCCGTGCATGCCGGTGTCATTCCACAGGATAGCAATCTCATGCACTGCGGTCACCACGGCTCCAACTGCGAATTCCTTGCACATGCAGGTGCTGCCACAAACACCAATGCAGAGCAAGAATCTGCAGTTTCCATTAAATTCTCGGGAAGCCGCCTCAGCCTGCCAATGCAGGACTCCACCAGCCAGCTCAAACCTCCGTTGGTGTATACCCGGACTCGACAACGAAACTTGGGAACCCAGACCTCACCACCGCGCCACTGTCTGAGCCCACAGTGTTGTCTCGTGAACATCAGAAGCCACCTGCATCGCCGTCAACATGTCTGCATCCTCGGCTTCAGGCAACTCTGGGACGTAGATCCTGTTCTTGGAATGCAGTCGCTTGTTGCGCTCCTTGCGGCTGACGCTCCATTTGCATGATTCCGAGGGCGATGCGTCCCAACATCTTTCCAAGAGACATTCCTGACGTATAACTGCCCTCCACCACCGGAAACAGGGGTATAGGCCGGAAGTTCTCACCTCGCCGGGCTTGTCCCAGTTGGTGGCACGTCGAAACTTGCGCTTGCGGCGAAGAGCAGGAGCAGAACAAGATACACGGCCGAAACGAGAACAAATACGACTCAGGAGAACTACTCCGGAAAATGCCATTACACCCAATACACCCCTGTATACTACACGCACTTGAACTCATCCAGGTTGCATTCTACCTTCGTGAAATCGTTTAGCCGCGGCGCGTCTGCAGAATACAGGCTTTCCTTTTTGTGGTTGTTGCTCATGCATGCGGATTCCTCCCGCTTTGCATGTAACCGCTCAAGCTAAAGCTTGAGTCGTAGCCATTTGAAGGGTTTGGGGTTTGCAGGGTTTACGGGACTTCTTTAGGTAGCGCTATCCTGCCAGAAACTACAAAAAATCTTGTAAAACACTCATGGAACCCTACAAAAACCATTTCGAAACCTTTAGGTTTCCCACCTGGCATTCTAAAGACCCTCCCAAGTCACCCTCTCTCATTGCCTTGAAATCGGGAGCCAATGGCATGCAAAGAAACATGTCTCTGCTTGGGCTAACAGTGATGGGGGTTCGGAGTTGGGTGTTTAGGGAAGTGAGTTCGTGCTTGAAAGATTTGGGTTTAGGTGCTTGGGCTCAGGGTTTAGGGTCAGGACGCGACTACTGTCCGTGGCGGTTTTGCGGTAGTGTTGCGATAATAAGGACTTCTCTATGCCTTGAGTGTGACCCCAAGGCTCCAAGTGAGGGTAACTCGTACTTGGTGCGCCTCCATAAGCCCTTTTCCACAGGCTTGAACTGAGCTCGCCCGGCCAGATCCCTCGCTAAAAACCCTAAACCAGGTTAAACTGTACAGTTGCGAGGCCCTTGCATGAACCTCTCGTACCCCATGCAACTCGAAGAGCCCTCCATATACCCTAAACCCTAACCATAAAGCAAGCGACATCCGTAAACCCATGCGACGGCAGCCCTTTGCAAGCATTTAATCACATTCCCAGGGTGGTAGCAGGAAACAGAAGTTCCATCCTAAACATACCGTAGGATCCTAACTTTTCTGCCACCTCGACATGGACATCAAATGATTCGTCCATGGGTTCAAGCTCGGCAGAGAAACGCCGAGGGACGTACCATTTCCAGCACCTCAGAGGACCGCACAACCATCAGGGTGTAGGGTTTAGGGCCAAAGTTTAGGGTTTAAGGTTAAGGACTTCGGCCAGTGCCGTTTGCGATGTTTTTGGAGAGGTGTCTTGGGCTCCGGAACTGTGGGCAAAAGTCAATCTACGATTGTCACAAGACTTGTCTATAGTTGTTTATTTGCGACAGAATGTCCATGCAGCTACTATAGGAGCCTTAATGATCTGAATAGGGTTTCGGGGAATATTGTACTCTCTCTCTCTCTCTCTGTCTCTCTCTCTCTCTCTCCCGCTCTCTCTCTCGGACTCAATAACTATAAAAAGGAACCCCCCAAAAGTATGTATAGGCAATTATTAAGGCCCCTAGATTACACCCTGCTCCGAGCTTCGAAGGAAGGTGCCTCTGAGCTCCCGGCGCTCACAAGCGAAGGATGCATCCTCCAACGTGACAGCCGCAGGAAGAAGCGACTCCTTTGCCCAGAGAGCCCAGTACCCCTCAATTAAGGAATAGATCTTAAGTTATATAGGTTATGACATTAATTAAGTTATACGGGCCTTAATATATTATGGTTATTAAGCTATATCTTCCTTACTCACGGGGGTATATGCGGGCTCTAGGGTGGGAGAACTGGGCAGTCAGGGCTACAGAGTTGGGCGTCGAGCTCAAGATTCCCAGAATAATTTGTGGCCCCACAGAACTCCACAATTCTGAGAGCGCCCCAAAACGGTTTAGGGCTCAGGGTTTATGGGTTTAGCGCCCTGAACGGTTTAGGGTTTTTTTTCCCTCTCGCATGGCTGAGGATCTATGCCCACTAGCGAGGTTGAAACAGAGGATCCAAGCTGAAGACTGTACTAGACGAGGATGATCAATTCCACAACCTAAATTCACAAGAAACCATGCACATGCGGAACAATGATCAGCCTACGTCGTCTGGGTAGTGTTGCTCTCCTTGCTCACCGGGGTTTAGGGTTTTTGCCAAAAGCGCAACATCCGAAGTTCCGTGGATCATACCCAGAGACTCCAAAACCCTTACACAAGGAATCTAATTCAAATCATACTCGGGTTCCTACTATGATTTAAGGTATATTCCACAATTGAGGGGTTTTGGAGTCTCTGTGTACTACATGGGGACTTGAAAGTCTGAAGATGACATGCGGCATCCACGGCACACTCAAAACAAGCTGGCGGAAAATAGGGGTAACCCTGAGAGTTTATAGTAAGTCAGGCTTGGGGGTTCGGGAGTTTAGGTACCCAGTCTCGAGGTNNCACACGTCCCAGCCTCAGGCAGCTCTGGGATTGGAGCTAAAGGTTCAGTGAAGCACAGCTGCAGGGCCTTCGAGATTTAGGGGCAATTTGGGATACTGTAACGGTCTGATTAGTAGGGGATCCTCTATCATCACGCCAAGCTTGAAAAAATGTGGAGGACCCCCCCCCCCCCCCTGTGTTTGATTTTGGGAGGCCCCTATAATGACAAGTTTGTTACTGACCCGTGTTTTGGGCTTCCCAACAACCCCTTGCACAAATTCAAACCTTTAAACCGTTTAAGAGCCTGTGGAAATAGGGGTTTAGGGTTTAAGGGTGTAGGGGTTTAGGGCTTAAGGGTTTAAGGGTTTAGGGGTTTGGGGGTTTAGGGTTTAGGGGTTTGGGTGTTCAGGGTTTAAGGGTTTGGGGTTTAGGGGTTTAGGGGTTTA
>CAJNJA010006677.1:0-16722 GCA_905231915.1 Symbiodinium necroappetens
GGCCACTGCTGCAACCAATAACTGTTGCACTACTTCGGCTAATCCTCCTCCTAATCCTCCGTCTCCTCCTCCTCCTGCTAGTGCTGCTGCTGCTGTTGCTGCTACTACTACTACTACTACTACGATTACTATTACTACGATTACTACTACTACGATTACTACTACTACGATTACTACTACTACTACTACTACTACTGATACTACTACTACTACTGCTACTACTACTACTACTACGACGACGTAAGAACACCAACAATGATAAACACATGAGCAATCTCTTAAGGTTTTGTCACAATGCGCAAAACACGACCGGCAAGCAGGATTGTGGATAGTCTACTGATGGCTGTGGCTGAATAGACGCAACGAAAAACCCAGCAAATGTCAAGCAGCCCCTCAGGGGGGTTTCAGGTTGTGGGTTCTGAGGCTTCTGAGATTAAACTCGTAATGGTGTAACAAGGGATAACCGTAACTTGCACTGAACGCCAGAAGCGGTGATCTAAACGCGAAGCATTACAGAGGTCTCGAAGAGTTTTGAGCTGCTTGGGTCTATGTGGCCAATTCTGTCTCATTGAAACCTCAAAGCCAAGATTTCACTTTCGCTTGGCCATGAGATGACACCGAGTTGACGGTCTTGGCCTGCATATAGCGCCCGCAGAAGCAAACACAGTCCATCTGGAGAGCACTTTAATCACATCGAAAGTGCGGGCCGTCGATCCCTGGCAGGTCGAGTAAAACATCGCGGTCCAGATGCAAGTGAGTACGGTAGCAGGATGGCATGCGCGCACTTCTCAACGTCGCTCTGCAGCTGGAGAAGGATCCACTCATCGCGGGAGTCCATAGAAAGCGAACTCGACATCGATTGAACGTTGAAACTCGTGCACATCCTCATCGGACATCAGGGTCCCGTTTCCCTCAGTCCCAAGTAGACGCTCCAGTAGCTTGACGTTGTTTGATATGATCTTCGACGCCGTCTTGTCCCGCTGCTGCTCTCGGCAACCGTTCAAGATTGACGAAGCGGCACTGTCAAGGTGCGCTTGGACTGAACATTCCGCCGCCCCGCAACGGATGCACCGCTCCTCGCCAATGGTCTTATCCTGGGAGCTAGTAGTTTCAACGCTTACCCGACCTGCCCAAATCCCCAAGCTTTTAACAACAAAGCCCAAGAACCCGATCAAAGGACACATGGAAGTTCAGAACCCACTCCTGGCCCTCAGAAACCACTCCTAGTCCTTGCCCAACTGGCAACTCTTGAAGCCCTAAACCCTAAACCACTAAATAAACCTTCTAAACCCTAAACTCGCGAATGTCGTGAAGCCCTGACCTCTTGAACACCCCAGACCCTCCGCACCTGCACCCTCCTAAATCGCAAACGCGAACCACTTGTACGGTTTAGGGGTTAGGATTTAGGGCTTGCTAACCCTACACCCTTAAACCGCAAAGCGCGTACCCTCATGCTCGAGCCGCTCAAGCACTCTTTATAGCAACCCCTGTAGATACAAGCCTTTAGCTTAACTCTGGTAGAAGCCTCATAACACCGCCTCCCACACACTTGACAGTTCGTCCTACACGCGGAACCCCAAACCCACCCAACTAAACCCCGACCCCTTGACAGTTAACCCTGAACCCTAAACCCTATACCGCAGGCTCCAGCAGCCTCAGCCACGAACCACAAAACCACCGAAAGCCGCAAACTTCGGAAGCCCCGAAACCATAAACCCTCAATCCCTAAACCCCAACAGCTCCGAAATTTTAAACACCTGAAGCCCCACACCCTCAGCGCCTAAACAAGACCTGAAAAACTGCCATACCTTTTTTTTGAAGGTTCCTACGGATCCTGCTTTATACGGTAAATACTGGGCCTTACCAAACAAAGTAGGTTTTGGTAGCTCCAGGTAAACCAAAAGACTCCAAGCTTTCGAGGACCGGGCCGGTCGCGAGGTCGGGTGGGGCATCGAGGAATTGTGCCTCCAGGGACCTCTGTAGGGCTTCGAGTTTAGGGTCTTAGGGTTTAGGGGGTTTTAGGGTTTAGGATTTGGGGTTTAGGATTTAGGGTCTAGGGTCAAGCTTCGGACCGTATGTTCTTGTTGTTGGCGGTGTGCCTTGCATATTGCTTTCTTTAATTGTTGTGTGATGGTTTTTGGCTGATTTCTGGAAGCTTATTTTGTTGTTCGCTTGTTGTTGCTGTGGGATTGAAGAACCCTAAACCCTAAAACCCCAACCCTGAAGCGTGCAGGGTGTAGGCGTTTAGGATTCAGGGTTTGGGGTGTTTTCGGCCTGGGGCTCCAGCCTCATTTGTCGCTGCTTTCTTCCCGTGACCGACACGGTTCAGATTTAGGTGTTTTTTTTTTATAATGTGTAGGGTTTAGGGTTTAGGCTAAAAAAAGATTTAGGGTTTATGGTTTAGGGTTTTTGGCCTTCGTTACGTATGTGTATATGGACTTCGAAAGCTTCTTGTCCAAGTGCTCCGGGTTTAAAGCGCAGGCCTCGAGGTTCTGGACTTAGGGGCGGCCTCTTCTTGCAACAGAGCTCTGAGGTTGAGGGTTCGGGATTGAAGGGCTTGGTTTTTGTGACTTGAACTTCAGGGTTTTGGAGCTGGGGCTCGTTTGGGATCCCGAAACTCCGTGACGAACCCCCGAAGGCTGCTGAATTCGAAGACTGATCTCGAAAGTTCCTGAAGCTGTCTGTTTAGGGCTTAGGGTTGACTGCCGCTGTTGATAGCATCATCAGCATGAGACATTGACAACCATCATCGAAACGCCAGTAAGCAAGCCTGAAACATGAACGCATTCGCGCGCGCCCGCGCCTTCGTGATGATTTTTTCTGCTGTGTTGGGTGGTCCGTTGTGGCCCTGGTAGTAGCTCTTGTATGACTAGCCTGTACGTACGGTTTGCGCTGCAGTAGCTATGATAAGCTCCTTTCGTGCTAGTACTTCTGTACTACAAGAAAGGCATCACTGACCGCACTACTACCTGTAATTCTCGTAAATGCGAGTACGTCTTGTTCCCACTATTGCTTTGGCTTTGGCTACTGCGTTACTATTTCCTTGATGCAGCGCGTCTGATGCTTTGCATCACGGTCCCCTTCAGTCATTCCAGAGGTGCAAGCTGCAAGCTTATCCCTGATCCGGGCCTGATCTGTAGCCTGAATCCCCAAGCCCCTATAGAACACTTAAAGGAACCCGAAACCCCTTTAGAACCCTAAAAGGAACCCTAAACCCCAAACCCCTATAGAACCCTTAAAGGACCCAACGCCCTAAACCTCTGTAAAACCCCTTAAGAGAACCCTTGAAAGGAACCCCTACAAGCGCTCCCTTCGGGTCGGGCCTCGAGGCATCTGCTCTTCTGGCACCCGCAGGCTCCTCCTGGACAAGGCCCGCGGTACCGCTTTGAGGAGCGTAGGGTCTTAGGGTCTTGGGGCTGAAGGTTTAAGGGACCAGGACATCCAGGAGCCAAAAAGGTAAGTAAATCTAATATCACCCAAGAATAGAAATCATGCAGACAAAAAATAAGCTGAGAAACCCTAAGCCCTAATATAGTTTGGGTGGCCGGGGTGGGTTTACTGGCAACGCTAGCGCGCGCGGCCCGGGGTGCTTCACACCCGAGCGAGCGCCCTCACCCTAAATCCTAAATCCTGCACCCTAAACCCCAAAAAACATCCTTCTAATGTACGTTTAAGCCCTATGGACGTTTACTCCCAATGCTATGGCCTGTTTCGCACATCGGGGACCATGCTATGGCCCAATGCTAAGGCCGGTTTCGTAAGGCCTGTTTCATAGGGGGTGGGGGTGGAGGGGGGGCCACATCGGATTTGTAGGGCTCAAGGCTGTGGGCCGGCTTCAGGGTTTTAGGATTTAGGGCTCACGGCTGGCTTTAGGGTTTAGGATTTAGGAGAAGCCACCCCTTCGTTTCACAGAACTACATGAAACCAGCCTTCTTTTCTCAAATCCTCGTGAAATTTACATTAAACAACACCGCGCTTCGTCAGCATCAGAATTTGTGGATGCCTCTGCGGTAATTCTGAATGTCCTTTATGGTGTCCTCCATCTTCGTGATGTCAGCAGTAAAGGAATTGCCCTGTTCAATATGGACTTCCTTGATTAGCAACTTTGTCCAAAGTTCAACCAACTCGCCTTGAAGAGACTGGATGAACTCAAGCCAATTGAGCATCTCCATTTCTTCAATGATGGTGTGGGCACTTTCAAAGATGCGGGTCTTCGGTGTTCTTTGGTGTTTTCTTGTTGAAGGTCTGCTTCAACGATTCCAGCTGTGTGTCAGACAAAGAAGCGAGAATGCCATTGAGCACTTCGGAGTTCTCAACAAGTGTACACAATCAGTTCTATAAGGGATCATACCTTAAGCTACCATAAACTACTTTTTTGTAGGTCCTTATTATAAACCCTAATATAGAATTTATAGGGACCCTACAAAAAAGTAGGTTTTGGTAGCTTAAGGTATGGTCCCAACAAATCTAAAGTCATTCAGCTGCTCAGTAAACCCTGGCCTTCCTTCATTCAGCCCCCAGCCCCGCAGCTCCCTGCCCTTGACGCGTTGAGGGTTTAGGGTTTCGGGTTCAGGGTTTAGGGGTTGGGGTTCAGGGTTTGGGGGCTAGGGCTCAGGGTTTAGGGCCAAGTTTAGGGTTCAGGTTTAGGGTTTAGGGTTCAGGGTTTAGGGTTCAGGGCCTAAACCCTAAACCCTAAACCCGGTTTAATCCCATGCCAAATCCCTGACCCCAGAGTCCAAACGCCAAACCGGGCGAAACCAGAAAGTCGGGATCCGAAGCTCTCAAACACTAAATCCTAAACCCTGACCCATAGAGCCCAATGCCCCTGAATTAAGGAATATACCTTAAATCATAATATTAAGGCCCCTATAATTGAAGGTATATTCCTTAGTTAAGGGGTATTGGGCTCTCTGGGAACCCTAAGTAGGGCCTGTGCGCTATGCCCCTTAACAGTTAGCCCTAAACCCCTACACCCTTCCATAAGCTTCCACAACCTACTTTTTTTGCAGATTCTTCTTAATAAACCCTAAAAACAGGAATTTATAGGGGCCCGACAAAAAAAAAGTAGGTTTTGGCAGTCTAAGGTAGGCCCTAAGCCCTACACCCTAAGACCCTTATGGATCCCTTTAAGGATTCCTTTAAGGATCCCTTTAAGGAGCCCTGAGCCCTAAGCCCTACTCTTGAAAAGTCTACCGGGAGCTGCGGCCCTGGGCTCGTCGAAGTCGAACTGCGCCACCCAGGATGCTGGGGGAGGAGGCTGCCTGCTTGAGGGGGGTTTTACGGTGTAGGGTTTAGGGTTCCGGGTTTAGGGTTCAGGGTTTAGGGTTTAGGGTTTGGGGTTTAGGGTTTAGGGTTCCGGGTTCCGGGTGCAGGTTTAGGGTTGGGGTGAGATGTTGCATAAGTGGCGTATAAGTTGAACATGTGCTTTTGCACGCATGTCTGTGTGTCTGTATGCATGTAACCGCATGCATGTATGTGTGCATCCACCCATCTTGGACCTTTGCTTGTTGATGTGTGCTTCAATGATTTCTGGGAATATGCAATCTAAAGGTTACGCGAGTTATAGGACTAAACAAGGGCTTGCCAAGGGTTGTCGAAGGCTGGTCGAAGGTTTCTATAGGCTTGATGCTTGCTTGTTGATTCGGGGTCTGGGGTTTATGTACTATCCCCTTAAACCCTAAACCATAAACCCTCAACTCTAAACCGTGCGGAGAATCGGAGGAATTGGGTCCAGGGGTCTTAGGCCTTCGGGCTCGCAAGAAAGTGTTTCAGACGCTGTAGGTTTCTGGTGCCGGGGTTCCGAATACTGTTCACGGCCGTGTATATATATATATATATATTACTCAGGGGTGAACGGACCACCGGTGGGGCAATACTCGTATCGGGTTCAGCGGGTTTGGGTTTAGGGTCTAGGGTTTAAGGGGGTTCGACAAACTGCGCATGCCGAGTGTAGAGTTTCGCCTGTGCGCAACCACCGCTGATGATCACTCGAAACCCTACCCATAGGCCCCTAAGTAGTTCCTTTTTGGGATTACCTTATAGGATTCTAAATATAAACCATAAAAAGGAACTACTTAGGGGCCTATGGGTAAACCCTAAGCCACTGATAAAATGCTACTTTTCGCTACTCTCCGTACTTGACTGGTAAAGACGGAAGGAGCGCTCCGAATCCTGGGGGTAATGAACCCATCATCCTTGGCATCCCCTATTAATGCTGCCCTTAACCCTGAGTTTCCAACAGTTATACGGTTTAGGGTTTAGGATTCAGGCGGTTTAGGAACCTTAAACCCTGAACCCTAGACCCTAAACCCCAAACCCTAAACCCTAAAACCCTAAACCGTTCAGGGTTTAAGGTTTGGGGTTTATTTTGGATCCTACGACATAGGCTTCGAAGAATTCCTAGACGCTGAACCAAACGTAGAAAGCCTTACGCCGGGGGTCCTTTGCTGTCTGAACCTCCAGAGAATGTCTAAGTCCAAGTCGTCAAGGCAAAGATTAGGCTTTTGGGGTGTAGGGTCTAGGGCTTAGGGCTTAGGGTCTTAGGACAACCCTAAACCCTAAACCCTAGACCCTAAACCCTAACTCCATCTTCGGCCCTCGACCGTTAAACCCTCTGCTTCGGCTTGGCTGTGGGGCTGAGGGCTACTACCTTTGGCCTGAACACGAAGACCAGAGTTGAAGATTGCAGTCTTAGTGGTTATAGGATGAGATGGGCTTCAGGGTTCAGGTTTTCGGGGATTTTAGCTATGGGGCTCTGAATAAGCATCATGGGATTTACATAGAGAGGTCTATCATCCTACTCCAAGGGAACATTGTCACAACTCATACCCTATAGCCTGAACCCTAAAAGCCCTTGAAGCCTGAAGTTCTCTACGCTCTTGAAACCATGAAACTTTGCCCATTAATATAGGGGCCTTAATGCTTAGAATAGGGTTTCGGGGTAAACTAAACTGCTATAACAAGGAACCCTCAAAATAGTACTGGTAATGAGTTAGGCCCTCTATTAACCCGGGCCGTGATCGCGAAGGCGGCCGCTGCGACTCCGCCGGGGGCGTGGGCCACTGAGGCCTTGACTGTCCAACCCAAGCCCTAAACCCGAAACTGCCGATTCTTTGCCTGACGCCCGAAACCCTGAACCCTAAGGCCTAAAGCCCTAAAGCCCTAAACACCAAACCCTAAAAGGTGTGCGCTAGGTTGAGCCTTGTTTGGGGGGTTTGTGAATTTGGGGTTCCAGTCTTTCGGATGTTCATTAAGCGCAGAAGCTGTTTTTTCCATCCAGACTGCATCACCCTACACCCTAAACCCCTAAAGATCCCTAAAGCCCTCACCCCTAAACCCCTAAACCCCTAAACTCTAGGGGTTTTGGGGTCTTGGGATCCATCTGCTCCTGGCTGTCGCAGTTGTCCATGTCTACGTCGGCGGCCATGATGTAGCTACACCACTTCTGCTGCGACTTCTGACGCTTGTGCTTCTTTGTCACCCGTCGATAGAGCCTCGGAAGGATTTAGTAAACCCTAAACCCTAAACCGTGTTTAGTACACTTCGGGACTAACGAGTCTGAGCTCGGAAACTCGGACGGAGGCTGTTTAAGTTGAAGGAAACCCCTAAACCCTAAACCCCTAAACCCTAAACCCTAAACCGTCGCAGGTTTAGAGCTGCCTGGGTCTCCCATCCTCTTGTCACCACCGCGCTCCGAAGGTCTCTGCCATTGCAGGGTTTAGGGTTTAGAGTTTAGGGTTTGGGGCTTTAGGGTTTCAGGGTTTAGGGTTTAGAGTTTAGGGTTTAGAGTTTAGGGTTTAGGGTTTAGAGTTTTAGGGTGTAGGGGTTTTGGGGTTTAGGGGTTTAGGGTTAGGAACTACGTCAGCTTTCTTGCGCCGATGTCCATCCACGGTCTCTCATGACCTCCCTCTTCCCTAAACCCCTTGAGCCTGAAGCCCTGTGATCGTCAAAAGGCCAAAGCCATCCTATAAACTAAAACCCTAAACCCAGGACCCCAAAACTCTAAAAGCCTAAACCGTAACCCCAAAACCCGAAACCCTGGACTCCAAAACCCTAAAACGCGAAACCCTAAAACCCCAAACCCTAGACCCTGGACCCCCAAACGCTAAACCCAAGAACCCTAAACCCTGGGACACCAAAACCCTAAGCCCCAAACCCAACAACCTTAAACTCTAACCATCTAACCCTAAATTCTAATCTCCCAATGCCTAAACCCTAAAACTCTGAAACCTTTAACCCCAAAACCCTAAACCCGCAACGGCAAGTCTGCGTCCCCCCACGCGAAGGGAGCCACCGCAGGAGCAGCGGGCGCCTCTGCTGCATAAGCCTAGATAGAAACCCTTCACTAGGCCCTATACACGCTACATGCATTGAAGCTTCGGCGCTTTTGGAATGTAGGGATTAGGATGTTAAGGAAGTCGAATGTATGGATCTAGGGTGATTAAGGGTGAATTCAGGAATTCTGGCGCTTCAGTGCACTTCACTGTGTCTGAGTCTGCAAGGTAGGGCATAGGCCATAGGCTGCAAATCCTCTGCGGCTTTCTGCTACAAGGCGCACTCAAGGCGCGAAGTCTAGGGTTTCCAATTCAGCACTCTGATCATGAAGGCGAAGGGACGTGAGGCTTCACAAGGTTGTTAGTTTTGGGGGCTTCGCACTTAGGGATTCAGGGTTCAAGGGTTTAGGGTTTCGGATTTTGGGGTTTAGGGCGAGGCACACGACAACGGCCGCCTGAACCTGCGAAGCATCGATAACCTCTGGGCTACGGACAGCCGGCTGGGGCAGAATGCCCGGGGTGGAGGGTGTAGCATTTAAAGCAGTTGAAGCCTTGGTTTAGCTCACTACCCATAGGCCCCTAAGTAGTTCCTTTTGGGGATTACCTTATAGGATTCTATATACAAACCATAATAAAGGAACTTCTTAGGGGCCTATGGGTAGCTCACGACTCTTAGAGCCGACGCGCATCACTCCCAAACTCAACACCCGACCCTGAACCCTAAAACCTCAAACACTGAAGCCTAAAATGAAGTAAGGGCCCTCCCCCCCTGCCAAACCTCAGAAACCGCCCAAACCCCAGAGCCTAAACTTGCCCTAAACCCTAAACCCCAAAGCTCAGAAACCCCCAAACCCCAAAACCTGAACTTACCCTAAACCCTAAACGATGAACCCCAAACCTCAGAAACCCCCAAACCCCAAAACCTAAACAACTCGACTCCAAACACGCCGCGAGCCTCGGGAAAGGCGGGGAAGGAGGCAAAGTCAGTGGATGCTGGCGGAGGTGCCTGAATTGAAGGGTTTAGGGTTGTAGGGTTTAGGGGTTTCGGGGTTTAGGGGTTCAGGGCTTCAGGGGTTTATTGTAGGGTTTAGGGGTTTCGGGGTTTAGGGTTTTAGGGCTTCAGGGGTTTAGGGGTTTAGGGTTGTAGGGTTTAGGGGCTTCGGGTTTAGGGTTTATAGGGCCAGGATCTGGGCGGCATCCCCGCTGACCCAAACTTGCACGGCGGTAGCGGCAGCCAGTCGAATGGTGTCCTTGTGGAGCCTAAACCCTAAACCCTAAGCCCTAAACCCTACGGGTATTGTGCTCTCTGGGAGCGCCATCTGGAACCGCACTTCTGTCATTGTTTCCTGGAGCCCTGCCAGCTCCGCTGCGTGTCGCCTCTTCATGTCCCAAAGCGCCTCTCACCCTCTTTGCCCGCTGCGAGCTCTTTTTCCTTTTGAATATGAGCATAGGAAAGAAAATGAGCCGCCGTAGCTGCGACGCCACATAAAATGCAGCGGCTGGCGTGGTCCACGGCTCGGGCCATCTTCACGTCGCGCACACGTCGGTACATGTGCCAAAGAATCCTAACCATCACCGCTTCCAGCTACCGAGAGTGCCTTCCAAAGTGGATCGAGCTCCCAGCACCAGAATACAAGATGGTACGGTATATGTAACATACAACCTGCACGTAATGGCTGCATGTATGTATGTGATCATTTGTTCGGACTCTCCTAAACCCTAAACCCCTAAACCCCTAAACCCTAAACCCCTAAAGCCCTAAATCCGAAATCCCTAAACCGTAAGCCCCTAAACCCCGAAACCCGTAAACCCTAAAACCCTAAACCCTATACCCCTCTGTTCCTTCGATCATGCCTTCGGCGCTTCTGACGTGCATGCCCAGAACGGGGCCGCGACGGATGCCGCAGACATTGAGGGTTTAGGGTCGGGACTTGGCGTTATTAGGGGATGGAAGGATCATGGGTAGTGTGAATCATAGTCCTCGTCATGCATGTGATCTTCGGGATGCGACTAGTGACTATATAGTCATGCCCATCACAGCCACTCTGTCACCGTCCTAGTGAGGACCCATGCACCTTCAAGCAGAAGCCCTTGGGCTTAACAGGTGACAGGTTCAGGGTTTAGGGTTTGGGGCGCATACATTCAAAAGCGTGTGTACTATGGTTGGGCAAGTTACCAAAAAGTGCCGGGGCTGTTGAGTGGGTCCGGCTGGGTTTGAAAGGCTGTAAAGGATCCATGGCTCAAGACTGGGGCCACAGCTAAGGCAAGTATGCTTGGTTTGGTTACATACCGGCTCGCTTAGAATGCCAGAATATGTTATCAGGTACTCAGAAATAACCAATGAGTTAAGACTCTTGGTCTAAACCTACACCCGCAAACCCCAGGAAGAACTCCTAAACCCATCCAGAACAATGCAGTGAACCAAAAAAACAACAATTAATTTGGGGCAGACGAATCTCGGACATTCGGAACCCCAACTGGACTTTGCAGCGGGGCTTAGGGCTTTGGGGTTTAGGGCTTAGGGTTTGGAAACATTCACACATATCAAAAAAACCGTCCCTTTCCAAGGACAGATAAAAAAGCAGATCATTCGGAGGAAGCTTGAAGGTGCAGGTTGTCAAGGGTCAGGCTCAACCCAAAAGCCCTAACTCTAAACCCTAAGCCAGACAAAAATCCTTAAACCCTAAACCAAAAAAAACTAAACCCTAGGCTAGGGTTCGGCACCTTCCTGCCTAAGCTATTACATGCTACATAAGGCATGATCATGCCCTTAAACATGCCCATAAACATCCTACCCCATGAAATCAGCATGACACACAAAAGCTTTTGTCGGCCCTTTTGTTCTCCGCATCGTCTCAGCTTCGCGATGACCTGGCCGGACAGATGCTTCAGAGGAGAAGAGAGAGAGCGAGAGAGTGCAAGAGAGAGAGAGAGAGAGAGAGAGAGAGAGAGAGAGAGAAGGGCTGCGACATGAGGCACTTGTAACTCTGCCACACCTCTTTTTTCTGTCTCGCTTCCCCCAGCATTGCGTCCCCCCGCATGAACTGATGCACCTGCTTTCAAAGGCACATTAATCATTCACAGTGCCGCTCCGTTTCTTGAGTCGGGCCCTGTGAAGATGGTCCTCACTCCTCACCTAGAATTTCATTGACCTTCTGCCAAATCAACTTATGCACCTGCTTTGCAGGCACATTAAACTCCTTTAGCGATTCTTTCCGTTTCTTGAGTCGGGACCTCTGTTTGTCGGGTCGGACCAAGAGAATGGTCTCGAGGAAATAGATCTCGGACCCGGTCACCCGTGCAAGCTGCAAAGTTGCAGGCCCTTGTGCAAGAAGATCTCGGGCCTCCTGGGCCTCAGTCGGCAGATCTGGCCACGACAGTGCCTCCTGCAGCTCGGCGAAGGACTTCTGGAATGAAACAAAGTACTTGTCCAGGACCTTGTAGAACGGTCGTTCCTTGAGAACTGTCTGATTTGCCAGTGTGCAAAGTGCATCCCAACTCGTGCCATTGGCCAAATCAGCCTTCCAGTTTCTGCCGCTCTCGGTCCCTCCTGCCCGAAGCCGCAAGTCCTCGAAGGCCTGCCTGGAACCCGCCAGCTGCATGCGGAATGCATCATGGCTGCTCTTCCGAACGCAATCTCGGGCCTTGGCAACGGCCTGCTCGACATCTTTGTACGATGCCGCTTGCAGGTCATCCCAAGCACGGATCAGGCCAGTGAGGCTTTGGACGTCATGATCGGGCCCGGACGACACATGCTGTTCAATCTTCAACCCTGTCAGGGTCTTTGAAAGCCTCGGCATCTCTTCTGCATCGGGAATCATGGCTTTCACCACTGCAATTGCCAGCTCGCACTTTGCAATTCCCAGAGCCGGATCATTGACCAGTCGGTCCAACCAGGCTCTGGCCTCGCAGCTTTTGCCGGTAATACCCACGTGGCAAAGTGCCTGAGATGTTCCAAAGCAATATGCACACTCTACTCAGCGATAATGAGGCCTGTGATGGCCCAAAACCTTGAGCTGTCCTACTGTCCTATGTCCGCCCGGATAATGCAAACTCATCCTGTTTAAAGTTACACACATTTTAAAACAACGCGACATGTGATAACTGGGCTGTGGCTGACCAGTAGTGGCTAGCTGCCAGCTAGTGGCTAGTGCTAGTGAGTGACTAGTGAAGCTATTGTGCAATGTGACCAAGGTCGCTACAGTCATTGCATGATGGCAGTATGCCCGATCACATATGAATTAGGTCTGCATAAACTTACAGAAGAACCAGGTCAACTGTTGAACGCTAAGGGCGCTATGGCTTCTAAGGCACTCTAAGCATTCCAAGTTCTATGGCATGTTTGGAATGGATGCTCAGATCATAATGTCGGGACTGGCCATACATGGCTCATGCCATGCAATTTGGGTCCTGGAAGTTTCTGTCGGCTTGTTATGGGAGTGAAGGGATGTGATCACAGGAAGGGGGAATCCCAGCAGCCTGGCATGACCCAGGCAGAATTGCTCTCTGCAACATGAGGCATCAAGTTGACAAAGCTAGGAACTTCAATCTATCTCCATTGAGTATAAATAAAGACTTGCCCTGCAAAGTCCGCTTCAAGACCACTCACATGAGAGTCTAAGTCCTGGGTCCTGTCCCAGGTCCTTGTACAAGTAAGTGTCTAGAGTCTAGAGTCTAGAGCAAATGGGCTAAGTGGAATTAGACAAACTGCAACACAACAATTTGCCAGGAAAGTTGCGCTAATGTCCGCAGTAGCAGTTTCCACGTCTTCCGGTGAAAGTTCTTTTCCTGGGTCCAGCGCAGCATCGAGCCAAGCCAGTGCTGTTCGACTTCTCAGTCGCACATTGAGCTTGTCGATGGTAGACTGGAAGTTCTCTCTTTCCAGAGAAAAACTCGGACCCAGGATCGCGACTTTCCTGGCCCAGCCCTCTCGAAGGTTGAAGACTCGGACCTCAGTGCTAGCAATATCTCTTGTCTTGAAGCAAACGTTGGGTCCTTGTTCATGGATTGAAAAGAAGCACTGCGCATGACCCTAGTAGTTCATTGTAACTGGGATTTGCATTTGCATATCTGTAGTAAAGCCGCATAGCTGCTGTGGTTACCATTAAATTCATTAAATCTGTTCATGCATGACAAGCTAGAGTGACAGCTGGCTATATGTTATCTAGTATAAGGATTTCATGATTTGGATAGTGCCTGCAAACATCATTCACCAGTCAAGACTCCAGCTCTGCTGCACTTGCATCTGCAGCATCTTGTGGGTCAGACTCTTCGGCATGGAGCAGCCTTGAATGAAGCTTCTGCAACTCCACTGCCAAATGCTGTCGGACCGCCGAAGCCAAAAAAGCCAGAGTCTCAGGCTTCAAATCTTGAGACCAGGCACTCCAATTGGTTTGCATGTCGGCCCAGACTCTATCCAGCTGCTCTTCAGCACCGCCCTTCAAAGCTTCCAAGCAGTCTCGGACCACGGGCTCATGCAGCACCTGGCTACTGGCGCCCAACCAGAACACGTCGAACCTTTTTTTCCAAATGGCGTTCTGCAGGAGCTTTGCCACCTTGGAGGTTGCTGCAATGGACAGCACCGGATTGTGCTTCCTTTCGGACCATGCTTCCAGCTGATCTTGTCGGACCGGGAGGGTTTGCACCAAAGCACCCACCCCTCGGACCGTTTGCAGCATGAGCTTGGCCTCGTCAAACTCCATGATGTCAGGAGATGCTGCAGACTTCTGCAGCATTGTCTCGCTGAGCTCTTGCAGGCCAGCCACATCATCGTTGTGCATCATCTCCGGCAGACAGTAAGACACAACAATGTCATGTGCAAATCTGACCTTCTCCTCCTGACTCATGGCCAGGGTTGCCACTCGGGCCTCTTCTGCATTGAAGACTTCCTGTGACGACTCGGGCCACACAATCTCAATGCAACGAGCAATGTTTCGGTCCTTCATCACTCTCTCGGACCTCCTTTGCACCAGTCCCTTGCAAGTAACCAATGGCAGCGGGCCTGACCAGAAGGGTTGCAGTGTGACAAGATGCTGGCTAAGGAGGTCATCTTCGAGCTTGCCGACAGATGAAGGCCGAAGAGCCTCTGCCGCATGAAGGGCCGCCAAGCGACTCTTGTATCGGGCCACGTCCCCGCCAGCTTTCTCCATGGCAGGCATTCGCTCCCGCATGTGATACAATGTCACTTTTGGCTTCTCGCAGTCATCAATAAGAAGCTTTTCGATCGACAAATCGTCTTGCTTCGGCCCGGATGTTTTGGACTTTGGTGTGCCAATCGAACCGACACGCCGCCTTTTCCAAGATGCAGGAACGGCAGACACATCGGACCATCTGGCCGAGCTGCTGGCCTGCAGGCAAGACTGCTTTGCTGTTTCTTTGTATTTCTGATGGAATCAAAAAGCTGCTATTCATGTCGCCTCGTCCTCATACTACATATACTTATACAAAAAGCAACTTACACTGGCATGCACAGCATGAAGACCCAAAGGTTTTTACACATGACTTGACTCTAACTGCAGACGATACATGAACACTGGGGACATTTGCCAACATCATGGTAACTTGCAGGATGCAGCTTGGATTAGCAACGTTGACTGGGCTCTTAACTGCCTTGCCTCTTGAAAGCAGTTGTCGAGTTGATGGGCTGCTTCCGTCGCAGCTGCTGCGGCATTTTTGGTGGACTGCAGCACCTTCTGCAAGTTGCACTCTCCCGGAACTTCTCCTCGTTGCAACTGCTGCATACGCTCCAGGATGGCAGCAGTGCCTGCAGCAGCGCTTGCTGCTGCTGCTGCCGATGCCGCTGCAGCTGCAGCTGCTCCACTCAGTGCCCTCAATGTGGGATCTTCATTGCCGGTCCTGACTTAGCATCTTGCCAGAAAAAAAAACATTGCCGCAGCTGTAGCTCTGGGTGCACCAAGCCCATGCATCAGTCAAGCAGGCTATGCTCTTCAAAGGCAAATTAAGGATTAGGCCCAGGCATTTGGTCTACAGGACATGGCTGGACGAGAAGGGGGCTACCCTTGTTTCTGCAGTCTGGGTTTAAACTGCTAAGTGTTGGTTCACAATGCCTTGTGTTTGGTGCCTCTGCAAGTCCACAAACTTCTAGGATACAGGCCAAGAGAAAGTTTCGTTCTGTAACCACTGTAACCCTTTCTGATCTGAGTTCTGCAAATCTTAGTCTGAAGAAAAACTTATACCCATAGTGGTTGGTGATTACATTGTTTTCATTCAAAGTTCAAGCAGCTGCACTGCTCAGCACATGAACATGAACCATTCATGAACAATGGTAGACTCTTTTAATTTAAGATGTTGGAACATACAATAGAAAATAGAAAATGTTCTATTGACCGTGCTATGCTTCGTGGCTGGGCTCGGGCCATTGCTAGGACCATCCGTGTTCGGGCCATTCGGGGTCGCCAAAAGTGGGCTGGATGACGACGTGGGCGTTGTCTCGCCAAAGAGGTTAGAAGTGCCTCCGGAGTGTGTACCATCCATCCCCGACTGACGGCAATCTATGGTTTCTCACATTTATCGGCTGTTTTTCTTTTGCCTAAAGTTGAGTCCCTGGATTTTTGTTTATGAGTTTATGCTGCTGGCTGTCATTAACTCACAGAAACTAGAGCAGCAGTATGCAGTGATTGCCTCTTTTGGAAACGGCACTGGCAAGCAGCATGGGTGTTCAAGACTCAATGGAAAGGAAAGCACCGAGCGCCGCAGCATGCTGCATATTCAGTCCAAGCCTAGGGCCTAGGCCCATGCATCATGCTGCATGTCAGCTCATGTTACCCTGGCACCCAGTGTAAAACATGCCAGGCCATCAAGGCAATCTCGGGCCCGGAAATCCTGTTGCCTGACCTCAGAGAACTTGCATGTGCATTCATGGAGCATGTAAAGTCCAGTGTTGAGCACCTGCACTGTCTAAGTCTAAGAAGCGAGACTTCTCAGGAACTGCACCCCGGGCTATCGAGACAAGCAAAAGTCAACAGACCGGGAAAACTGGTCATGGTGCATGGCAGGCATGTCTTTCAGCATGTTGCAATGCTGATAAACCAGAGTTGTCACTGACTCTCTCTGACACGAACAGAAGACTTACACTTGCACTTTAAACAAAACAAAAATGCACCACTGCCAGACTTTGGCAAGACTCCATGCTGCTCTAAGTTGCGGGCACTATGAGACGGAGACAGAAGAAGAGGGGGCGAGACAGACACCGGGAGGGAGGCCAAGGAACATGATGTGTATAACTTGGCAATGCCCAGAGCCAAGGAACTCAAAAGAAGTAAAAGGGCAATGGAACGGAAAGCAAAAGCAACATGAGAGAGAGGATATACGACGTGCAGCTCTATTCCTCCTGATTCTGAGGCCGCGACTGCTCGCCGACTGTGTCAAATTCGGCTGAGTCAGCCGAAACGACCTCTGTATGGACAACAAGACCAGCTGCATGCAGCAT
>CAJNJA010006678.1:5178-16722 GCA_905231915.1 Symbiodinium necroappetens
TGCTCAAGCCACAGTGCACTCAGAAAAACCTCATCAGAGGAGCCTCTAAGTTCAGGCGAGTCGCTCCTCAGTGAAATCGCACTGAGTGACAGAAAGCTGAGGAAGAGGGAGATCTTCACGGCTCGGGGCATGCTGGGCTCAGGCTTAACTAATTTCTTAGATAAAAACTTATTTAGTCAGCCACACTCTAAATTGCAGCTCAGAGTCACTCAGGATGTTCACTCAGAGCACGAGCTCTAAGGGCACCAACACTGCTGAGGAAAAATTCATGTTTCAAAACTCAGACAAACTCGGGAAACATGTGCTACTTACTACTTATTCAGTACTTATTCGGTCTAAGTAGTACTAAGCTGACACTTACCCAAAAACCCTCTAAGCAGACTCCTAAGGCAGTTGTTTCTAGGGTTGCGGTTGCTATTTTGTAGTAATTTATGGACATTAGAGACTCAGGAAATTGCTTGTTGTGCTACTAGTACTGCAATGCCTGTCTACTAAGTAACCTAATTCTAAGTTTCCTTTAGAAAACCTAAGCAAACCACCCCGCAAACCCCTCAAGCCTACAGAACCCGAAAAAACCCTAGTACTTAAGCACCGAAACCTACGAAACCCTCCCAAACCCTGTTCAACCCTCGTTGCGTGAAAGAAGTGGGTTCGCCAAATATCAGAGCGGATTTGCGAAAAAGCAACACCGGGAAAGAAGCGGATGGACGATTTCTCGTTCCGTAAAAGAAGCGGATTCGCTAAAAATCAAAGCGGATTTGCGTAACAGCAAAACCGGGAAAGAAGCGGATCCACGATTTCTCGTTGCGCGGATTCGCTAAAAATCACAGCGGATTTGCGAAAAGTTTCTCGTAAACCAACGTACTTAAGCAACGAAACCTACTAAACCCTCCCACACCCTTCTAATTAACTACTTCAACCCCCAGACCCCCTAAATCCCCCTTGAGACTCATCTCGGGTTGGGTTCTAGGTGGGATTTACCACAAGTTTGGGTCTTTGGGCTGGGGACAGAAACCTTTATTAAGCTTTTTGTTGAAGCCTTCTAAAAGGTTTAGGAGGGCTCAGGCTCGGGTTCTAATTCAGGCTCGGAATGAAACTTTATCTCAACCACGACAGGCCCCATTTTGTGTGGGTTGCGTGATTTCCCTCTCCAAACCCTAAAACCCTGAAGCCCGAAACTCCCTGAGCCAGCCCCAGACCCCAAGCAGCCCAGAAACCCCTAAGATCCCCTAATTTACTTCTAACTTAGTCAAAGCCACCCAGACCCCAAGCTAGCCCAAGAAACCCCCCCAATTCCCTTCTGACTTAGTCAACCTAGACCCCAAGCCAGCCCAGAAACCCTTAAGATCACCCAATTCCCTTCTAACTCAGTCAAAGCTCCAACCTACCGAACCTTTTGGTTTGGTCCAGGACGTCACGGGCCACGATCACATATTATATTCGAGCCGTGAGGTTTTTGTCGGGAGAGGCACCACATTAAGGAGTATAGGGTGTTAAAGGTTTGGGGGTTAAGGGCTCGGCCTTGACTGCTGCCCGAGTCACGTCCGTCTTCTTGATGGAATCGCCAGGTGTTAAGGGTTTGGGTTTTGAGGGTTAGGCCTCGTCTGCTGCAGTCGCCCCGGTCTTCTTCGTGGAATGGCCGTGGTCCTGCCAGGGTTCGGGGGTTTAAGGACTTGGGTCTTCGAAGAAGTACAGGGTGTTAAGGGTTTGGGGGTTAAGGGTTCGGCCTTGTCTGCTGCCCCAGTCATGTCCGTCTTCTGCCTGGAATCGCCTTGGTCCTGCCTGCCAGTGTTCGGGGGTTTAAGGACTATGACTAGGGTCTTTGGGGGTTCAGGAGAAAAGGCTAGATTTTCGTTTGTCTGCTGCTCCAGCCGCCACGGTCTTCGCCGTGGAATCGCCATGGTCCTGGTAAGGGGTTGGCTTATAAGGAGTAGGGTGCCAAGGGTTTGGGGTTTAAGGGTTGGGCCTTGTCTGCTGCCACAGTCCTGTCCGGGTTCGGGGGTCAAAGGCGCAGGGTCTTAAGGGGTTCAAAGAGTATAAGGTGTTTGTGTTTAAGGCTAGTCGGTAAAAGGTGTTACAGGACATATAAGCTACAGGATGTTGAAAGTGCTAGATTGTGTCCTCGAGACTCGTTGCAGCCAGAACCGGCTGGGTCTTGTTAAAATCCTTGCGAGCCTGCCAGGGCTCAGATGGGCCCTCAGCACTGAGGGTTTGTTCCCAGCACTTCAAAGTTCGGACTGAAACCTTCTGACACAACTTGAAATTTAAACCATTCCATCTATAAATTAAACCCTGATCTTGCTAATAAACCTTAAACCCTTTTGTTGCAAATATACCCTAAAATTCCTAACCCGAGCCACCACCCAAAAAACAGAAACCTGACTTGTATGTTGTTCATAAACCTTAAACCCTTTTTCTGCGCATGCTAACCCTAAAATTCCAAACCCGAGCCACCACACAAAAGAAAGAAATCTAAACCCTGACTTGTATCTTGTTTATAAGCCTTAGACCTTTTTTCTGCAAATGCTAAACCTCAAAGTGCCCAACCCGAGCCACACCAAAAAAAAGAAACCTAGACCTGTCTTGTGTGTTGTTCATAAACCTTAAACCCTTTATCTGCGAGTGCTAAACCCTAAAATGTCGAATCCGAACCACCGACCGGCCTCTAGCCTCGGCTCCATTGTCTGCTGCTCAGGAGCAGACATCATAGCCCCGGCTATGTTCCAGGCCCACAAAGAGAAAAGCTCTGAGCCAGATCGCGGCAATTCGGTCTGATTTCGGCTTCGCCGGGCAATTTCGGGCTGCTTCGGGCGATTTCTGGCTGATTCGGGCGATATGCTAGGGCTGCTAGGGCCTCCCGTCGAGGGCCCCAGACGGGGTTCATCGGGGCCTCATCGCCTGTTTGGGGCCGTCGCAGCCTAGAGTTCTGGCTGTCCAAGACACGAAGATCCCTGGCATGCTATGATAGCACGATCATTGACACCTCATCGGACCTTCATCGCACGACCCCCGAACAACCCCTCATCGCACTCCTGGCTGGCTCCTTCCGGCTTTCTTTTGCACTACAGCAAGCCCCAAAATGACAACACCTTTAATTTGGAAGGGCTCATCGGGGGCTCATCGCTACCTCATCGGTCGGTGCCTCATCGCTACCTCATTGCTTCCTTTGGCTTGGTTTTGAGCTCTTTTGTTGGTTTTTGGCCTGTTTTTTTTTCAAACATTCGCGGCTTTCGGTTGTTTTGTTCCGGTTTCCGGTTTCTACAGAGCAGCGAGACACATCGGGAGATGGTTTCGGGTTTCTGCAGGCCAGCGAGACACATCGGGAAGGCTCTAGCCGCCACAAAAAAAGAAACTTAAACCCTGACTTGTATGTTGTTCATATTGAAAGCTTAAACCCTTTATTTGCGAGTGCTAAACCCTTAAATGTCGAAACCGAGCCACCGCCACAACAAAACAATAAACCTAAACACCGACTGGTCAAGGTGCTTGAGAAGTAAGACTTAGGGTTTGGGACGAAGTGTTAGGTTTAATTGTTTTGTTACGATTTCCGGTTTCTGCAAAGCAGCGAGAGACATCGGGAAGTGGTTTCCGGTTTCTACCGGCCAGCGAGACACAGCAGGAAGGGTTTCCCGGCTCGAGCCAGGAGCAGCCGCGATCGAGACGTTCGTGCGGGTGCCCTAGGAACTGTTCCGCATCCTAGAGGGGTTTAGAAGATATAGGAGCTGAGCTGCTTCCGAGTCCTTGCATGCCGCGTCGAGACACCAATCTTGCAAAAACTCAAGCATCATCCTCAGACGGCTTCCAATCGCCCTTGAGGATCCTCTGGGCCAACACCTCTTTCTCCTTCTTTGAGATCCTGTAACTTCAAGGATCCTTGAGTGACCCTTGGGGCCAGCTCTTTTAAAGCTGACATTGCCGTCGTAGCACTTATGTTGGCATTGACCAAGATCTGGCACTTCTGTTTCCATTTGGAATCCGCACATTCGAGATGCTGAAGGATCACTATGTTCTGCCCTTTGGACTGCCTTTTGCACTGTTGGTCGCCCCAGCATCCGTCAAGGAGCATCCTGAAAGGTTTATGGGCTAAAGGACTCATTTAAGGTTTAAAGGACTATGGTATTTAGGCCTTGGGTGTTAAGGGTTTGTTTGCTCGTCCGATGTCCCAGCAACTTTTTCTTCTTCTGCTTGGGATCGCCACCGGCCTGGTTCGGAGGCTTCAGGATTAGGGTGTGACATCTTGAGGGTTTAGGGGTTGGGAGGGTTTTCTGGATTAGGAAATTAAGGCTTTTGGGTTACGGTTTCGGGTTAAGGCCTTCAGGGTTTGGGGTCTAAGGGTTTGGCCTTGTCGGTCGCCCCAGCATCCGTCTCCTTCTGCTTCGCAACAGCCTGAAGGGCTAGGGGCTAAAGGACTGTGGTACTTAGGCCTTACGGTTTCAGGTTTGTTTATCCTCCTCCGATGTCCCAGCCGCTTTCTTCTGTTCGGGATGGCCACTGTCCTGCTTTGGTTGGGGTCTGAGGTTTTGGGGGTTTAGGGTTTAGGGCTTCAGGGTTTGGGGCTTCAGGGTTTTAAGGTTCGGGTTCTTTTGTGTTAGTGCAAGGGCTGGGGTTGAGGTGCTCTATAAGGCTTTGGGTTCGCGGGTTCGGTGGCTTTGGATGTTGAGGCTGCGCCTTCGACTCGTCGTCACTGTGGAAAGGCTGGGGGCTTCGATTTCGATTAAGGTCTAGGGGCTTATGAGGAGTAGGGTGTTAAGGGTTTCGGGTTTAAGCGTTCGGCTTTGTCTGCTGCAGTCGCCCCGGTCTTCTGCCTGGAATCGCCATGGTCCTGCCAGAATTCGGGGGTCTAAGGAGTAGGTGATGAAACGTTGTGGTGCCGCTTGCTGTTGCATGTCAGAGCTTGACGTGCGAGAGTAGCATGACGAAACTTCAAAGGATAGCTCAAAGTTAGTGCGAAGCACGACAGAGCTTTGATCCAAGCACGGCATAAGCACTCTTGCAGATGTCCGGAAAAGTGATTCTTCAATTCGTAGCTGCGCTTGTCATGGATGCTTCGCTTAACCTGCAGCCTGTCGATCGTTTGCATCAGAAGGGTATGAGCCCAACGCTGGAAGGTGAAGATCAAGGTCCTGGGTACGGACGATCTCCGGCGCCGCTGCGCCGAGGAGACGATGCGTTGGATCGTCAGGCACCGGCCCTTGTCCCCAACGGTGTTTCTGTTGGAAGAGCAACCTTTTGTGAAGATCAGAGGACTATGCTGGATGGGAGGTCTGGTCAGACAGGCAGTATATCACAAGCGTCAGCCGAGCCTAGTCAGCTTCCTGGTGATGGAACAGGGCTCTTGGGAGGCGTGGATGCCTCAACCGCCGCACCTGCATCGTCAGTGCCTGTGGGATTAGCAACCGAGCGCGATACGACGTCTACGGTACAGCTGCCTATATTCCCTCGCTTCACTCCCTCGCCTTTACCGGGTCAGTCGCCTACGACCACAAGGAGTGAAGGCAGGAACACGTCTTGGTTTTCACGTTTGGGTGATTATATCCAGCGACGTGTGGAAGTTACAGCGTGATCAAGTCCTCCCGCCTTTGGCACTGGTGCTACAGGTGTGTGGCAAAACCAGACACAAACTATGATGGTCAGCTCCCCGAGACCTGCTGAGAGAAGGGCGGAGAGCAACTCTAGTGGGTCGGTTGGTGTAACGCCAGAAGTTCTTCAAGCTGAAGTTTCGAGGCAGCTTGATGCAGCTATGGGAGAAATGGTTGGCAAACTCAACGATGAACGCCGCCGAGCTGAGGAGGCGACGGCCGAAGCACAGAGGCTGCGACTGGAGCTGCAAACCTTCGAGTCGAGGATAGCTGCAGACAAACCTTCGGTTGTGGCCCCTCCTGGGCTTGAGCCGCAAATGGTTACATCAGCGGTTTCAAGGAGAGCGGTTCCTGGAGCGGACGAACAGCTAGCAGCTAGCAATGGGCCATGGGGTTTCCTCTAGAATACCTGCAAATCATCCTCTACCTGGTCCTATGAGTGCTACAATGTTACAAGATCAAAGTCGTTGGAGTGATGGTGTATGTCATGATGATCAAGGCCCTGTAAGTCTTGAAGCTTCCCTACCGCTAGGTGAAGGAGCCAACCGAGCCGAGGGTGTAGATCCTGAGGTTTTTGGCCCTGGAGTTTCCTCTAGAATACCGGAAAATCATCCTCTACCTGGTCACGGTCGTAATATATTTGCTGGACGCTCTAGTGGGAGGTCGCAGTCACCGGGTGGTCCAAGGTCGTTTTTGTCAGGATTATTCGGCTTGGGTCGTGAGGGTCACGTGCCAGAGGCTACTAGGCCGACTACGTCACCTTCAGTGAGTCAAGCTATGCCTCCCCCTCAACCGCCTCCACTACCACCTCGTCCTACAACCCAAGCCGCAGGTCTCCAGAACGATCAGCTTCTCACCACCTTGGCGCAAGGAATCGAGGCCTTGTTACAGAGCTCACGTGGAGATAGGCCTGAAACGGTGAAGCCGGGGATAACAGAGCTACCGCTACTTCCAGACTACCAGCCGTCTACGGGGTCAATTGATCTATTGCACTGGCTTACTCATATTGCTCCGATAATGGAAGATTTGTCGGATACCAGTTTGGCTTGGTGGCACGTCGAGCGCAACTGCAATGATGCTTACAGCTATCCCGAAGCCGATCAGGGAAGAGATCATCGCCAATGGCCAGGTGTCGTCGCTCATGGTGCTGTGTAAATTATATGCTGTGTATCAACCTGGGAACTTGCAAGAAAAAACCCTGGTGCTTCGCACGTTGGAGCAACCGGAAGAGTGCCTTACGGCACTACAGGCAGTCGAAGGGCTGCGTAAGTGGAGCTTGTGGAGGAAGCGAGCGGCTACACTTGGGATGGCGGAACCAGATGCTTCGGTTCTTGTTAGAGGCTTGGACCGGATCACCGGCCAGATTATCAAAGGAAGTGGAGAGCTGGCCTTTCGGGTTAGCTTAATCCGGAGCACCTTGCAGGTGGATGTGAGTCCTTCCTCGGCTACGGTGACGACCTTTCTACAGCACCTACAGGCGGAGATGGAGCAGCAGGCCAGGCTCGGCAACAATAAGTCAGACGGAGGCGCCGCTTTAAGGGCTATTACCGGCCATACGGATGCGAATACCCAAGCGCCACATGCCACAGCGACCCCATCGACTACAAGTTCGCCGACGGCTCCACGGGGGAGCGGCCTTTGCAAGTACTTCGCCTCAGACAAGGGGTGCAGAAGGGGCAACGCCTGCCGCTACCCGCATACGTGGGCGCTCCTTGAAAAAAGTGCCCGTCAGAGGAGGTGTTTGGCATGTGGCTCTACTCAGCATAAGGCGAAGGACTGCAAGGCCCCCGGAGGTGGACAGTCCCCCACACGTGCAGGTGGACGCCCAGGACCGGTGGGAGCAAGTGATACTGGTGCGACGTCTACTACCACCTCACTCGCCGAGGCCACAGTCAGGAAGGTGAACTTTGAGTCGGTTCCGGATGTGCAGATGACGGTTATGAGGATGTTGCCAGAGGTTCAACAATTGGATATTTTTAAGCCAATCCTGAATGCTATTAGTCGTTGGACCTCCACTACCTCACTACCTCACCTACTACCACCCCGCGGTCCCGAGATGCTCTTCTTGATTCAGGCGCCACCCACATCCTTCGCAAGCCGAGGGACCCTGATGAATGGAATCAGGCAAAGAGTGTTAACGTGCAGCTTGCTGGGGATTCGAGTGTCACCATGAGACAAACCACGGATGGCACCCTCCTCACCGGTGATGCGCTGGCTCAGGTGATCGTTCCCCTCGGCAAGGTGATCTCGACCTTGGGCTATCGGCTTCATTGGGATCAAAATGTGTGTGAACTACAGAGCGATGAAGGGGAAGTTCTTCCTCTCACTGTTGTGAAGGGCTGTCCGGAGCTACCTGAAAGCACTGCCGCTGCCCTTATCAGTCAGCTTGAGGCAAAACAGCTTCCGGAGCTGCGCAGATCTACGGCTACCACAGTGAAGACCATTGGGGATGCAAAGCAAAGCTGGTGGTCCCACTTGATTGACTACGTTCGTGGTGGAAGCACAGACAACGGCAGAAGGGCAGTGGACAAGATGGAGTAGTTTGATTACAAGCAGATGCTAAAGGAGAAGCTGGTGATACGCCAGCCCCGACCTGGGATTTGGGAGCTCATGAAGGCTCTCACTTTGAACAGGCGAGCACGAAAGCGCCTGTTGAGGGCGAGTTCTATTATGGTCCGGTGGGACCCACCTTCGGTGGATCGGCATCGTGATCCACTTCGCCACCTGATGTATGTTGGGGACTCGGTGTACCTCAATGTGAACACTTTGCTGGTGGAAGATGATTTTGATGATGTTTGGTGGTTGCTTTGGTGGATGGCTGTGCAAGGCCGAATCAGCAATGTGATCGCCCGTGATGTCGCCAGGGGGCCCCTGGACCAACTTTCAGGAGCACCTCATCGAAGCAAAGTTCATTGGTTGCATGCATTGTCCTCTGCAGGTCGTGCTGTTCGAGGAGGAGATGGTGTGCAGCTGTATGTCGAGAGCTCCGGCGCTTTGGTGGCACCGAACGAGTCTACGGCTTCTTCTATGCCGGCGCCTTGGCGTGTGAATCAGGATGCGGCTGGTTATTTTTCAGAGATGGGGTTGACGGAGGTGATGATTGAGAGTTTTTCGGGTGGGCGAGTGGCTCGCCTGGCAAAGTTGGATTCCGATGCGGCTTGGCGACTGCACGTCGCTCGGGAAGGGATTGTTCGGTATGCGTCAGAAACGCCGCTCCTGGGCGGCAGCACCGGGCAACGCTCCACCCGTCAGCATATACGTTGTCTATGGACATAGCAATTTCCGTTTCTTCCTCGTCGGTGCCTTCAGGATCCCGGTGATCGAAGGGGGTATTGGTCGAGATGATGAACTCCGTGGGCATCCCCTTCCTGAAGGTGGCAATCCAGAGGAAGAGGAGGAGCTTTCGGATGAGGATGTCGAGTCCCAGGAATTGCCGCTGGAGGAGGAGATCTCTGACTATTCCGGCGATGAACTACGCAAGGAGCGTGAACAGTGGGAGCGGATGAAAGCGATGTTTAAGGAGCCCCTCAAGACTGAGACCCTCTACTTCTGCGTCCCCATCAATGGCAAGAAGGCGGTTTATACTTTGCCCGCTCTCCAGCGGATGATCACGGAGATCAAGGCTTTGGGCTATCCTGTAGCGCGAGTCCACTCTGACAGAGGAGGTGAGTTCCGAGGAAACCTGGTGAAGCGCTGGCTCGCTGGCCAGGGAATATTGAGGACTACGTCTACGGGTTCAGAGCCAGCAGAGAATGGAGTGGCGGAGGCAGGTGTTAGATACCTGAAGAGGAGGGCGAGGACGTTGTTGGATTCTGGGAGGCTCTCAAGGGTACATTGGCCCACTGCTATTCAGACGGCTGCTGTTCAGCAGAGGTGTTGGAAACTGGGAATACCGGATCCTACAGTGGTGGCTTATGGTGCCCGGGTGTATGTTAAGGTGAAGAAGTATAAGACTGGTGATGTTGAAAGCTTCTCACCCCATTGGCTTCAAGGGTGGTATCTTGGCCCCTCAACTGATGTTCGTGGAGGACATGTTATCTTGAAGCCCTCCGGTACCTTTCTGACTACCACCTATGTGCGGGTCACCTCAGATCCGCCTCCACTTGACAGGGTTGTGCCTACGGTTATCGTCGACCCGGAGGAGCCTGAAGCCCCGCCTTTACCACCACCAGATGTTCCCCCTGACGGGGCAGGTGTCGGACCTATTCCACTTGATGAACCTCCACCACGTCGGGTTCGCGGGAAGGCTCCTTCTGCTCGTCAGCTACAGCTAGGTTTTCCAGATTATGTATCTTTGGAAGAATTGGAGCGGGAAACCTCATCAACTACCACCGCTTTCCCTATCCTTCGAGGCTTGCGACCGGAAGATACCTATGAGGTTGAGTTGATGGCTGCGCAGATGCTTGATGAGGGCAACCCCACCAAACAGGGATGTGCTCTATTGATGGATAAGATTGGTCTAGATTGTGGAAACTTAAAGGTTCCCCGGGCCAGGGACGGTTGTGGACTTTTACTTGGCGCATATGTTCATGGTGGAACGTTTGGTATTACGTCGATTGGTAAGGAGTTGGGGTGGGAAAAATCATCTTTTCGCAAGCAAAAGAAAATTGCTTGGTGCAAGCAGCAGAAATGACGTCAGAAGCTCTCGCTTGGTGCAAAATTTACACCAAGAGGAGACCAATTCAACTGTGATGTTCTTGCACAAATCTGGCGCGCGTACCCTCGGAGGTCTCGATTTGGGATTGCGACCTATATTTCTACAAGTAACAATAAGGCGCGTTAGCGCCAGAGAAAATTTTTAAATTTTTGTTTGGGTGCTGAAACTAGGCCGCAGGTGACAGTTAGAAGCAAATTTCCCGGTTTTTGGAAAAATCATCTTTTCGCAAGCAAAAGAAAATTGCTTGGTGCAAGCACCAGAATTGACGTCAGAAGTTCTCGCTTGGTGCAAAATTTACACCAAGAGGAGACCAATTCAATCGTGATGTTCTTGCGCAAATCTGGCGCGCGTACCCTCGGAGGTCTCGATTTGGGATTGCGACCTTTTTTTCTGCAAGTAACAATAAGGCGCGCTGGTGCCAGAGAAAATTTTTAAATTTTTGTTTGGGTGCTGAGAACTAGGCCGCAAGTGACAGTTAGAATCCAAATTCCAAGCTGTCGGAAAAATCATCTTTTCGCAAGCAAAGAAAATTGCTTGGTGCAAGCACCAGAAATGTCGTCAAAAGCTCTTGCTTGGTGCAAAATTTACACCAAGAGGAGACCAATTCAACCGTGATGTTCTCGCAGATTGCGCAGTTAGAAGCAAATTTCCCGGTTTTTGGAAAAATCATCTTTTCGCAAGCAAAAGAAAATTGCTTCAGAAATGTTGTCAGAAGCTCTTGCTTAGTGCAAAATTTTATACCAAGAGGAGACCAATTCAACCGTGATAGTCTTGCGCACATCTGGCGCGTCTTCCCTTGAAGGACTCTTGGATTGCGACCTGTATTTCCACAAGTAACAATTCGGCGTTAGCGCCAGAGAAAATCTTTAAATTTTTGTTTGGGTTGCTCAAACTAGATCGCAGGGCAGTCAGAGCATTTCCCAGCTGTCATTTGGAAAAATTTGCTTGGTGCAAGCACCAAAAATAACGTTAGAAGCTCTCGCTTGGTGCAAAATTTACACCAAGAGGAGACCAATTCAACCGCGATGTTCTTTGCGCAAATCTGGCGCGCGTACCCTCGAAGGTTCCGATCTGGGATTGCGACCTTTATTTCTACAAGTAACAATAAGGCGCGTTAGCGCCAGAGAAATTTTTCATTTTTTTGTTTGGGGGTTGAAAACTAGGCCGCATATGACAGTTTAAAGAAAAATTTGAGCTATCACTTTGGATTCAGCAAGCAAAAGAAAATTGCTAGCCAAATAACATTGAATTTGTCTGAGTGTGAAACTGACGTCGACGATTATTGCTAGAGAAATTTTTCCAGTTTTT
>CAJNJA010006679.1:0-16721 GCA_905231915.1 Symbiodinium necroappetens
GATAGGTAGATAAGTAGATAAGTAGACAAATAGACCGTTGCATAGGTAGATAGGTAGACAAATAGACAGTTGCATACGTGTAACCACGTCATACAATCCGTTACTGTGCCCAATCGTTTGAAGATTTTAGTGCAGTGCACCGAGGCTATGCTTTGGCAGAAAGCGCCACTCGTCCAGAAGAGATCTTTGGTGCAGCAAGCAATTAAGGCCTCTTATTGCATATTGCGTTTGCATATTGCGACTCTCCACGATTCTCCACATTTCTCCCGGGTAGCCTGTCGGTTTTGAGGCACGACGTGGCAGCTCGACTCCAGAGCTCTGACATCGAGGCGGATGCTTTCTCCTTGAACGAGCTGCTGACGTGCAGTCGCTGGAGGAGCCGCCACGTGCTGCAATGCTCTGCACTGCCTTGCCATCGTTCCCTCCTGGCAGCCGCAGGATGGGGATGCAGCTGCCTACAGCGCTGAAGGTTCAATTGACGCCAGTTACTTGCGCCAGCCTCCTCTATGCCTGTGAAGCTTTGCTGAAAGAAGTCGCCGAAGCCAGAACTTCAGGCCTGCATCGCACTAAAGCTCAGGCGTCTCTCTGGAATTGATGGGCTCATGTTGGTACTTGACTTCAAGGAATGGCGAGTCGCGGTGCACCTCCTCTTCTCCGTAAAGGCCATCTATGTGGTGGCCGAGCAGCTACTTGTTACCAATGTTGTCACGTACAAGCAGTTGTGACCAGGAGGCTGCCCTGGAGACAAGCACAATGAACTTCAATGCTGCCTTGCTCTCGAGAATTTGAAGAATCACGGCTCTGCGATTTGCTCAGCTCTGACAGGTGACCAGTGCCTGCAGCAGGGCGAGTGCTTGGCGCAACACTTTACTGCTTGCGTCGATGCTGACTAGGTCGGGCGGTCGACGTCACATCGGTCTCGGTTTCGGATCGCCGAAGAAACCGCGGAAGGAATGCCGGGCATGTGAGGCGCTTCTCGGCAGACTTGAAGATGGCTAGCAGCACGTTGGCTGCTTGCGGTGCTTCTGACGAGTGGGAAAGGCAGCGCAGCATGGTGCAAGCATGACTATTGCGGATGAGTACGCATGCTTCCATCTCTACAACTCTACTGATAAAGCTGCGTTGTAGGGCACTGTCTTTGTTCTTCGAGCTGCAGACGGCGAAGCTGTCGAACGCTTTCACCTACGGTGGGATCCTTAACCTCCTGGAACAGGCCAGCAGGTTTCCATGTGTGACAAGAACGGTGAGCAGGAGCAGCCATTTCCGCGTGCGGGCGAGGACTTGTGGAAGAAGTGGATGAGTCCGGCGAATTCAGCCCAGAAGCTGCAGGAGGTTGCTGGCTTGAGGCATTCTGCCTGCTTGAGGAGGCAGTTCAGCATGTCTTATCATCTCGATCCTTCTTGGATCGTAGATCGCTCCGAAGGATGTCGAGCATGCCATGACGTCCAATGCCCAAAGTTGGGGCTGAGAAAGACCATTGGATGAGAAGACTCGTGAGCTGTGTAGTCAGTCGAACAAGGATCCTTCGTACATGTTTTACTGGTATATGTTCTGCAGGCGGCCGCATCCGAAATTGAGCCGGACGACGTGATGTTGAATTCTGCGATCTCTGTACTGGGCTTGGCTGCTTTGCCAGCTGGGTGAGGCTGATGACAGGACCATTTCTACCTAGAAATTCGGTCAGCCCAGGCCTGCCGTTCCGAGTGGGCCGCCGCAATTGCGCAGCTTGGTGAAGTCAATGCAAGGTCACGGCAGTTGCGTTGCTGAAAGGCGAGCTTGACCAGCCTTTCAGGCTTCTCCAGCGCTTCTTTTCGCAGAACATCCGTCCAACTGTCACCACCTACTGTGCAGCGCCGCTCCCGAGTTCTCCTGTTTTGCGTAGACATCTTCTTGGACACTAGTGGTACTTGGGGCCTGTCAACGCCATCTCTGTGCTTTCTCTCTGACGGATCAGGTTATGACGGCATGCGATCGTTGTGAGCAGCCCCGGAAGGCCATGCCCGGCTGTCATTCTCCCCTTTTGCCCTGTCAAGCAGCATGCTGGCGAAGCGACGATGATGCTTGACGGCAGTGCTCTTGCAATTCCTGAAGAACCTTAAACCTCTCAGCAGCATGGGGCAGGTGTTGTCGGTATTTGGTGCCTGCGTGGCCGACGTGCAGCCCAATGCAACTGCCTCGGCTGGGTGGCGTTTCGCTCTGAGAGACATGTTCTGTAGGGTTTTGTTCTGGAAGGCGGTAGCTCTTTACCACCGACTCGAGCTTCTATCTGAGATGCAAACTGTGCACACGTAAGTTTTTGATTTCGAATGCAATAACGTTCTCGACCCTGGGTCGGACGCGTCGCCTTACTTTGCTTTGTCGCTGCCTGTTGGATGTGGTTGTCCTGGGTTGTTTTCCAGTTGTGTCATCACCTTGCTTGCCAGGCCTCTGAAACTCGGGGATCCCCCACGAAAGCATCCTAGGCAGTGGCAGTCAGCCTTGGCCTCCGTGCTTGCGCGACCTGGCAGCCTGTTGGAAGAAGTATGAAGAAGTCCAAACAGAAGAGTCCATCATCTCAGTAAGCACCCACCCCTCAGTAGTACTCGTCTTCCTTCTGTCAGACTCTTTCCTACCTGCAGTCATCATTCCGTGAGAAGAGACTTGTCTCTTTTCAAGGACGCTGGGGGTTGGTGGCATGCTGCAATGAGGCCCGGAACGTGTGAACAATGATCCCTCTGCACTTCTGTCCAGGTGCCTGTTGGCACCTGGGGCTTTCTGGGCATCTGTAGCTTTTTTGCAGGCTGCTGCATGAAGCCGCGGAGGCTGTGAGCCAGCAGAGACTGGTCGTCTGTTTCATAATGCATGGCCAGATCAGGAGCTCTTCGTTCGACGTTGCGAAATATTGCGGACAGTTTCGCCGCTCGAGCCGCCAGGCGATGGTGGAGCTAGACGGCCAGTCCTTCGATGCAGCTCTCGGCGCATGCCGCGCCGGTTACTGGCGCACGGCCTGGTACCCAGGTGCAATGTGTCAACCGGTGGTCATCGATCGGAGCGCACAAGACAGGATCTGTGTTGGGGAGTGCGTACCATCTTCACCTCGGTGTTCACTGGATTAGATCTTCTTTTGCTCATGTTCCAAGGTAGCCTCGTAATCGAAAAGACAGGTCCTAGCAACACTGAGGACCATCAGCAAAGCATGGCCTGGTCATGACAGGCTTGCTCGATGCATCATGTGTGTCGCCAGACTTCGGCTGGCCCTTAGACTCCCCGGGTTACCCACAGAGTGGCACACTGAAGCTACCCCGCATGGCACAAACCTACCCTTAATCAAGCAGAATGCTGCGCTGCTGTGGTTTCTTGGGGTATCAGACAAGAACTACGATCAGACTCTGGATGTCTCAACCAGGCCATGATGCTTCTTGCCGGCGCTGAGAGGAACAGGCTCAAAACGGAGGCCTGTTGTTGCCTGTTACATACCTACCAAAAGCTTTGTTCAAGTAGCCCTTGTTGACATCAACGACACCTGAGCAGGCTGGAGGCTGGTCAGCCATCGTGACCACCTACTGTCGAGCAGACTGCCATCAACAACTGAGGTGCCTTTCGCAGTTTTGGGTAAGTGCCTTCTGCCGTGTGTTTTGGACTTTGTGCACTGTGCTAAGGTCTCTGATGAGTAGCCTGCGAAGCAAGGCATCAATTCGGCTTCAGCGGGTCGGAAGATGAACGACCCTCGGGCAAGTGATCACCTTTGACCAGAGCATGTCTGGGCCTACGTTCTCCCAAAGGGTGCAACGACTGGCCACTGTGGCTAGCCACTGTCATGCAATCCGTTGTGCCGTGAGGGACCACACACGAAGGTTAAGCATCATCATAAGGCCTATGCCTCCTTCTTCGGCAAGACTCAGCTTTTGCACTGTCGTGTCTCTCTTTTCATGTCGGGAAAGACAATTTGCTGGAAACGTTAGGTCGCTTGCGAGACGGCATTTGGCTAGCAGCGTTCATTTTTTTATACTTTGTAAATCGTTTCGTTGTGGCCATTCCCTCAAGGCAGATGGGAGTCGGGCACGCCGGAGTTGAAAGCAAGTTATGCCAGATTATGCCTCTCCTGCACACCGCAGCCGGTAGTTACCGTAGTTTTGTGGGAATGGTTCGCCTGGTTCGGATCTTCCACTGCAAGACTGTCGCGACTTGGATTCGAACGGGCCAAGGAAGGTGCTGCACAAAGGACATGTCAGCGCAGCCGTCCTAGAAGCATCGAGCTGCGAAGCATCGTTCCCTCTTGCAGCAAGTTTTCTCGAGTCTAGGATCGTGAAGGATCAAGCCGTGTCTACGGCCAAACTACTGCAACCTGGGCAAGCATGCCAAGGTTCATGAGTCTCTCGGTACTTGGGAACAGGGTCCAATACAAAAAGCCGCGGTGTCCTTTTTTCCACGTTTGTGTCGAGTAAGATCGCGGGGAGGGCTGGCGGGATGTGATGCCTGGACTGGGCCTTGGCCAGCTGCTGCGGGATGTCGGTCCAGAGGGAGCTCAAGCTCACCTGGAAGGAGGAGCGGCGGCAATACACCTCTAATCATCTACTGCAAGTTTGATTGGAATCGTGTTGTGTTGCAGGTGCCTGGAGCATCCGACGGCATCCGCAGAGATCCAGTTTTCAGGAGGTCGAGAGACCGAGCTACGGAAGTGATGTGTTTTGCAGATCGTGATTCATCTCGGGCTTTGCGCTGTGGCTGAGGCAAGTGGCGGAGCACCACCCCCGAAGGAGGGGCTAAAGCCACCTGGCATATCACGCGAAAGCCAGCTGTGACGTTTGTTCATGGTGCCAGCTGCTTTGCCTTGGATGCCTTCCCTCAGCATCAGGAAGGTGGAGAAAGTTTCTCAGAATGTGGGATGTGCTCCTGGCTTTCGATGTATGCCAGAGAACTCGGATCAGGGCGATTGCGGTGTGCATCCCACAGCACAATCGTCGAACAAGGTCGAAAATCAGCGAGTTCGGCATGGAACACAATGGCCGTTGCCCAAGTTTGGCATTTTTCTTGCCTGCTAAGAAGAACGCCTGTTGACGAAGGTGAGTACAAGCGCGTCACTACGCCGAAGCTACCTGCCAGATTTGAGCAAAGGGACGTGTGGGAGTGGGGTTGTCCAGCCAGAGGCCGGGAACTGGTCTGTAGCCGGCTGCACTGGGCTTTGTGCTCAGAATGCTTGCCTACGACAGGCAATATGACTTCCACTGGGAAGTGCCACCCACCAAAGCCAGGCCACTCGTATGAAAATCGAGCTTGTGATGGCTGCGGGGCTCTTCGTCTCTACACTTCTACATGAGGTGAAGAAGCCGAAGCAGGACCAGCTTTGGGATGGGCAAGCAGCAGATTCCTTCACGGAGAGAACAAGGATGTTCTCTCGCCGCTTGAAGCTGGTGCTGTCACCTTTGCAGGAATGTGCTGGTCCCAGAATGCAATGCTCGTCAGGGCCTTGTTCTAAACCTGGAGTTTCTCCTTTCCTGTTCGCTTGGCTTCCCAGGCTGGGCCAAAGACTCCTTGCGGTACTTCTGGCGACAAGCGCCTCACCTGCTTGGCCGGGCCGGACCCAGCCATACCAAATGTCTTTCCGAGGTGCATGTGCGTGAAGCCGGTCACAAGTGATGGGTCAATCGGCTATGGGCTCTTCGGCAGCAAAGCATTGGTTCAGAGGCTCTGGATCTTTACTGCTTTCAGTAGAAACTGGTGGTGATGCAACTGCAAGGTACCGCAGCCGAGACATTCTTCCGGAGTTCACCGAGGGCGACTCGAGTGATGCCGGACCGCCCCGCTCAACACGGGCAAGAATTCGTAAAATTGTTCGAGCAATTGGAAAACCTCTCAAGATGCATGGCACGCAGGAGGAGTGGAGGTGGTCATGGGTAACTTTCAGGTCCAGCCACTTCCGCACTGTCTATGCCTCAGCAGAATGTACTGCTTTGCAGTATGGGATGGCCCCAAGTGTTTGAGGCGATGACTGCTTAGCGCTGAGCAGCAACTGGGACCGGGCGGTCGTTTCCACAGGAGCCTTGGTGTGAAACCCGCTGCAGCGCAGGAGCAATGCTCGGAATGTGCGAACTGCGCTTACGGCACGAAAGACTTGGAGGGGCGGCCGTGCCTCGGCGACTCGCAATTTCGGGCCTGCGATCTTAGACTCTGCGCAAGCCCCGAGGACTCTCGCTTGCTTCGACAAGGATTTTCAGGCCGTAGCAAATCCGCAGCTGTGTGCGAACTGTCGCGAAGCAATCTCTTTTTTTGCCTTCCCTTTCCAGCCACCCGGAGCGGCTGCTGATGCTGCCGAGATGCCACAGGCAGGGGTCGCCCTGGCAGGAGTTTGAGGGCGGCTGGGGCTGTGCTCTGCTGGCGATTTCGTCTGGCGATGTGCGGTGTGCGCGACAGGAGGAGTATCGGAAGAAGAACTTCGTCCTGCTACAGGGCAAAAGAGCAGAGGAGCAGGCGCTGGCCGGACGCTGTCGCTCCTTTCGGCCCCCGACCCTGGAAAGGATCTGTGGACCATTCCTCAATATCCGCTGTAACTCGGCACTTTGGTGTGCTGCTTTGACTGATTCACAGTGAAATTGAGTAGAGGTGGGATCCGGAGCCTGATGGCATGGAAGCAGAGGATGCGAACGGCCTCGGGCTTTGGACGAGCTTGCACGGCTCAGGCTTACAGTCGTTTCCCAGGCTGTCGACTGCAGATTTGCTTCCCGAACCGCTCGCACTGAGGCGGACAAGTCTTTCCGTTCCAGATAAACACGGAGCCTCTTTCCAACGAGGAGCCGCAGAATGCAAACACATCGTTCTTGGTCCGTGGGCTGACTTCCTCAGGCATGGGTCAAGGCATACAAGACAGCTGCTCCAAGAATTCAGCAGCTTGGCATGTAATAATTTGGGACTGACCCTTGGATCTTGACATTGTGGGAGAGGGCATTTGACTTGTGCAAGGTCTTTGATGGATACCATTGCAAAGAAGCTGAAGACTCACTGGGGACCAGGAGCTCCGACAGAGGAGTGCTCGCAACTGTTTGAAGCGAGATACGTCAAGGCGAGGAATGCCTACATGGACGCAAGTGTTGTGTCTATGCAGACAGCCAGCAGGTCATGTGAGTTCATGCAGAGAAGTTTCCGCAGCACCGTTTTCAAGTTGAGACAAGTCGTGAGTCGGCAGAGCCGAGTGTCCGGCGGGGGCATGGCGAAGCACTTCACCAACAACTCCTGCCCTTTTTGCCATCGAGCCATGTTTGCTCGCGCTCTGAGACCGGTGGAAGTGGAAACGCAGTATGTGCCCTATGGTCGGCAAGTAGAGTTCGCTGAGCGGCTTGGAGTCGAGGCGATTCAGGGAGGGTCCCAGCCTTTCAAGAGCAAGACCGTCGCAGAAATCAAGGCAATTCGACAGGAATATCTTGATAAAATCAATCCCAGCGGGGAGGTGCCGAGTCTCTGTACAGCTGAGGGAGCCATTATCACAGAGTCCGAAATCTTGGCAGAGTATTTTGATTTGGTCTCCGACAGCCCCAGCCCGAAGCTTGTTCCGCCGGACCCGGTACAAGCCAGTCGGGTCCGATTGGTTATGAAGAAGTTCAATGATGTCATTCCTGGCTTGTTTGGCCTGCTGCGCAACCAGGATGGAAGTAAGGACCAAGACTGGGCTGACAAGATCAACTCCAGTTTACAAAAGTTCTCTGCTGTCCTGAGCAAGGAGAGCGACTTCTGTGTTGGAAGCAGAGTATCCCTAGCTGACGTGCATTGTGCACCCTTCCTTCACCGCTTGAGCGTAGGTTTGTCACATTTCCGTGACTTTCAGTTGCTGTCGGATCCACGCATAGAGAAATTGTTGAAGACTGTTGCGGGGCTGCCGGAGTTTCAGAACGGCAACCTGCCAGACAAGGATATCATTGCAAACTACGAGTTCGTCGCACATGGCTCGCGGTGGGGCGGTGATGGCAAATCTTTCCGCGGACGTGGCAGGAGTAAGTTTGGACAGCACTTTGGAAGACTCGATGCCGGAGTGACCATTCACTACTTTCCGGTGCGTGGTCGGGCAGAAGCTTTGCGGATGCTACTGCGAGCTGCAGGGATTCCGTATGTTGATAAGCTGTACAGCCCAGAGGAATGGAATGAGGCAAAGAAGTTAATGCCTGAGGGCAAGGGCGTGCCTGGTGTGTCAACTCGACCCGTCGGCAATAGAGGCTTGCCAGTTCTGGAGCTCGCAACTGGGGAGATGGTTCCGGAGACAGCGGACATCGCCCGCCTGATTTGTCAGGAAGCATCGCCGGGAAAGTTTCCTGCCTTGCAGGGCAAAGAGCTCGATCAAGCCCACGAAATGGCCGTGGCGTCAAACACCTACCCTCTTATGTTCCCTGGTTGCATGTTAGCATCCTATCCAGAAGAGGTCACCGATGCCATTCTTCGAGGTGAGAAGCCAGACACGTATCACGGCAATCTGTCGAACCTCCCGCCATACAGTGACGTCCTTGTCTCCCTCCAGCATTGGGAGGCATGTTTAGGTGATGCACAGTTCTTTGCCGGAGATGTGCCACACTACGGAGAGTTCATGCTTTTCAATGTCATTGATGCCCTGAGACTTGTGGACCCTGCATGTGCAGCGAAGCTGGGATGTAAGCTGCGCAGTTGGTTTGACAGAATGGCAAGGCTCCCTTTCATCGAGCAGTACCTCAGGGAACGCCCACAACCTGGACCCACTGCACATGGCAAACCCGGCTCCATCATCACGAAATATGCAGATCCTGCTCAGCGGGGGTGCAAATGAACTTCCATGCGCTGTCACAAGCACAGACCACAGACGGTTTTAGCATCGCCCTCCATCGACAGCAAAGTCTTTTGGAATGGAAAATAGTTCGGGTTTTGGAAGCACTTTCGGGTTGACACTGCTGCAAAGCTTCCGGACAGGCGCAATCAGCCAGGAAAATGTGCAAGGAAATGCAGACGCTGCAGGCCAGGCGGCCAGGCAAAGTGGCAGGAATGCCGGCATGTCCTTTTTGGAGGCCACTCTGGCGCCTGGAGAGCTTGGCACCTTTCCTCGAAGATCTCCATCATCAGGTCACGTCATCATGTGTTCTGCAGACTCCCAGAGGATCCTAGGAGTAGTCGGGCCGTGGCGTGGGAGGAGAGCTCCTGCGCTGCGAGTTTCATCGGAAGGTCCATTGATGTCCAGGTTGCTCCCTGCCGTGTTGCCCTTCGTGCTCAGGACACCTGTGACAGGCTCAACTGCTACAGCCATGACGACGGTTACGCCCAAGCGGTGGCTTGGCTCGAGCTTCTGTCGGAAATGGCTCGATGTCAATGTTCGTATCTTTTCTCCAGCCAGGTGGGTGACTTGAGAAAGCGGGACGGCGAATGCAAGCCAGGGCCTCAGTGCGACGCTCTTACGCTCTGCTTCTTTCCCATCTGTAGGCTTGTGAGCCCAGTAAAGTTGAGTCTAGAAAAGCCGATAAAATTTGATTTCATGCATGCCTGCATCGCCTCACTGGTGACTCCGTGCAGCATTGCTCGACAGAGTCTGCGCATCTGTGATGTCCAGGATAGCTCTTTCGCAGTGAGTTCACACACACACACACACATGGACACAAGTTTGTATCTGCACCTGACCACGCTGATGAAAGCAGTGCCCGTTTGATGATGCCATCACTCGTCAGTGATTGGCACAAGCGCGAGCAAACAACACAAGCTTGCTGTTCTGTGCACAGCTGCAACGTCCCGAAGCTCCAGGCCTCCCAGCTCACAAGAATGCCGGCACATCGAATAGCAAGCTGTCAGAGGTCATCGGACTTGTCTTAGCCAGAGTATCGCCTCGATTAATGTGCTGTCTTGCAACATCCGCATCTCCAGTTGCTCTTGTGTTCTTGCATTCCCTTCTCGTCCGGCGATTTCTTAGTTTCTGGCACTTCGTGGACTCTCAATTGAAGTGTTCCTCTTCATACCGAAAGCTCGGACAAGGCTCGAAAGAGAAGCAGAGCTCGAACGTGAGCATGATCATCAGGCAGCTTTGGTGTGCACCCAAGAGGGACGCGTTGCGAAATGTTGTCGCCCACTGGTTCGCCAGGCAAAGACGTCTTCGCCAGCAGCCAAAGGTGCGCTTAGTGCCGCTTGGCGATTGAAACGAGGCTTGTGTTTTTACCTAAAAACAGACTCGAGCTTCCACAGGGAACTTGTGTTTTGGGCTTGTGGGTCCGAGAGTTCAAGACATGTTGCAGGCATCCTAGGCCAGCTGCTACTGAACATGTCATGTCGCCGAGGTGAAGGACCTGATGAAGGAAGAGGCGGGATGAGTTCAGCAGATATCCTCCGCCCCAAGTAGCCGAGTGTTTGTGTGTTTCTGTCAAGGAGATGCCCCTAGTTCCAGAGGACAAGGCGAGCTGCTGACCTTGCTTTCGGATGTTGCTTCAGCTACTGGTGTTGCCACTTGCTACATGATATCCCATGATGCTCCAGGACGGTGTGAAGAAGGTGCAGAAGGTTGGTTCTAAAACTCAGAAGCCCGCCGCTTCGCATGTTGTGATCTCCAGGTGATACCACCGGCCGCACTCGTTCTCGCCCCCCCAGGCAGGCATGTGTGCCTGTCATTTTCGGCCGTATTTGCCACACGTGCAGGCTGGAAGCGAAAGACAAGACGGCGTGCAGGTCCTTTACCTGTGGCCCATGACGCTCTGAGAATCTCTGTGATCTGCAACTTTAGGCATCAGAGGGCAAATCGCCAATCTCCTGGAGGTGATTTTCTCGGCGATGCAACCATGCTGCTCGAAAGCTGTGAGTAGTAGCTCGGCCCGCATGCCGTTGCATGCGGCAGTCTGCGTCGCGGAAAATGCTTAAGTGCATTGTTCAGTGATTCAGTAACTCCGGAAATGCAAAGGAGGTTCCAACAACACACTGTTGCGGTTGTGCAAGGTGTTTTTTGTTTACCCGGATTCGCAGGTAGCTTAGAGCTGGAACCTTGTGGTCTTTTGGCTCAGACATGTCATTACGATTACGCCAGAGCCCCGGCACGGGTTCAGGCATGGGCATGGGCATGAACCGTCGACAAGTCCACGATGCATGAGCTTGTACTTTAACATAACTTCATCTTCTCATGGAGGATGGCAATCGGAGTGCATGCCTTCTGGTGCTGCACCTTCCGACGACTACGATGAGACGAAGCAGGCCAAGAAATGCAGCGGGCATTCGCTGAACAGCTGTGCGTTTTCGCAGGGCACGTGGCGGCGCCAGCTGGAAACAGCGGCCGTGGTGACTTCCTGGTTCGTCCTGAACATCACAATCGCAAGTTCAACAAAGTGGATCTTCGTTCACGGCAGAATATGCTCGGTTCCATGTCATGCAAATCACTTGCATGAGCATTTTTATGAGCATCTGCACATGAGTATTTATCATGTTCCACTCGCACCGCCCTCTCAGCTTGTACGGTGCGATAAAGCCTGGACTCAAGCCTCATCGAGGAGCCTGGGAACGATGACAAGACAAACACTGCAGCTCGAAACAAGTATGTTTGTGCGGAGCCGGGGACTTGCCCTCAACTCCACCTCCCATGTTCACCGCCCGATACACACCGGGCGGCACATCTACAATTTGAAAACAAATGACGCGCTCAAACTGCACAACTCTTTCTGCGATGCGACGAATCGAAAAATAGCTTCATTGATTTCGTTCTTCAGATCTGCACAAGGAGCAACATGACCTCTAGGTATCCACATCGCCGCCCAAGCAGCAGCTCGCGACCGCACTACAGGCCAAGGAAACCCTGCCCGAAGCACAAGAGACACAAGGGATGTTTCGGGGATAAGAACCCGTGAAATCGTGACGCTGATCCGTTGCAGGACAAGGGATGTACCACGTATCAATATCCGGTGGCTATCACAGCCTCTGCCTCGCACCGGAGCTGTCGAGTGGATCGGATGTTGGCCTGACTCTGACTCTCTCAGGTGATCCACATGATCTTTTCCTGGATGCTGTGCAGAGTGTACATATTTCAGCTTCGCAGAGGTCTGGAAGGCAGGTGCGGTGGGTTCAAGATGTTCAAGAATCTCCGGATGCTCCGTCCTTGCAAGGGAAAGCCTTGGGACTGGCGCAACAAGCGCGGGAGATCATGCCTCTTTCGCTCTGCTTTGCACTTTCGGTGGCGATGGGCAACCTATCTCTGAAGTATATCTATCCTTCCTTCAATCAGATGTTGGGACCCGCGCTTACTCGTAGCTGCTGCTGTCCTGGTCACAGCTGACACGCCCAGAACCAGCTCGAACTTCCGGCCGAGGATCCATGTCACCACTGATCACAGTACTGTTGGCAGTGGTGATGCAGCAGAAGCGTTTTCCGCTGAAGACGTGGCTGTCCATGCCGGTCATTTGTGTTGGGCTTGCAGTTTGCAGTGCGAAGGAAGCTGGGCTAAAATGATGCGTGACATGACTCTCCGAAGCTCTCTGATTTAATCCCGCATGCTCTCGTCGAGACTGGGTTGCCAGCACCAAGGAGCTCAACTTCAACGCGCTCGGTGCCTTTTACGCCAGTGGAGCTACCGTGCTTCGAGCGGTGAAATCCCTCATTCAAGGAAGGCGGGGGCAACCACACCAAAGTCACTGTCCGCAGGGGTGCTGGTGCTTTGATCTGCGAGGCTCCTGTCCACCTCCCACCAGATGGATTCTGCATCTTGCCATCAGGTTGCTGTCGATTTCGGTTGCTGTTGGTGCGTTGGCAGTGGCCAGACTCCTGATTTGCAACGCGTTCGCACGAGTTGCTTTGTGACGGCCTTTGTGACATCAGCTAAGGTAACTCTGCTGTTTCGAGCTCAGTTGAAGTTGGTGGAGCCACACTGTACGGAGCAGTCATGTCACGCTTTTGGATGCAGTTACGTGGCACGCTTGCGCGCAGTAACAAAGCTCGAGTCGAACCGCCACTCCGGCCCGACGATTTTGTTGAGGGAGCATACTCTCGATCACCGAGACTTCGGAATTTTCTCTTAAAGCCTTAGTCTTGAACTCTGCGGCCGCGGCGGCGGCCCTTCAGGGCCTGCGTGTCATCGCAGTGGGGTGACATGGCGGCACCGAAGCAGGGCGGGCAGGCGGAGCTGACCTTGGAGGAGTGCCGCCATCCTGGCCGTCGGCGAACCCGAACAACGACCTTCAACCCGCTTCTCAGCCGGCGTGTGGTGGTAGATCGGGGTGCGCCACGCGGGAATTTGCCCCGGCACCGGCAGTCGTTCCAGCCGGTCCTTTGCAGAACATCGCGATACGGTGCTGAATCCAAAGGACGAACCGAATCTTTCGAAACAACATTTTGGATCAATGTGCGATCCAAGGCGGAGCTTCTTGACATGTGCTTCGTTCATGTCGCTGTGCAGTCGTCTTTTGCTTCGATCCGGCTAGTTCACGTAGAGCCCCATTTGTCCCATGCTTTCGTTCACTCAGCATTCCAAGCTTGCTGCTGCTTGAAACGCACCTCGCGAGATGGCGGCTGAACACCCGCAACTCCTAAACCTGCAGCTTTTTGAGAAGACGACCGCTATCACGATGTTCAGAACGGTTGAAAACTCGGAGCGAGACAGTTCAACCCAAGCCCATGCTGGCGAGAGATTGGGTCTTAGGCCAGGGAAAGCCGAGCAACCAACGAGTTTTTGTGGGCGTGCCGTTCTAGCGCAGACCTTCGCTCATGTGGCAGCGGATACGCTGTAATGAAAAGGTGATCTGTGGAATGAGGGGTCCAGTGTATTCGCGCAAGCGTCACATCGCGCCCTGAGACTTGGTAGTTATGTCTTTGTGACTTGAGTGCCGGATTCCTCTGATTCAGAGCCAATCCGCCTTGACTTCTAGGTACTACATGGCTCCGTGGGCAGCCATGTGGCTAACTTTGATTATGTTATTCATGGAGGCCGGCACGGATGAGCATGATGTGCAGATACCGTCTTTCTCAGCGGCTCCGGGCAAGGGCGGCGAGCCCTTGTTCTTGCTACTGACGGTGTTCGACCTACAAGGGACCTCGTGGCAAGTTTAGTGCCAAGCTGCTTGGAAGTAGATGGTGCCCTCGGCTTTTGTCATGTCTTCGGAAATGGCCAGGTTGGGGCCAGATGGAGACGGCGGCGTAGCTGGCGCTGGCCAAGTTCTTTCTCTCCTGATGCTTTCAGGTGGGATGCGGCCGACGGCAGCCCTTCCGAGTGGATCCCTTTTTCCTCAAGTCTCAGGCTTGAACGCGTGCCTCCTAAACATCGCCAACTTTCTGGTAACCTCCTACACCAGCCCTGCGCGGCGCCCGCTGGGCTTGCAAGGCTGTCAGCGTCAGATAAGACAAGCCCAGGTCACTCTTCAAGTTCTTGGCAATGTCAAGAGCTGCCTCTCCATTGCCGTCTCAGTGGCGATTTTCAGGACGAACGTTGCACATGTACTTGATGTGGCATTGCCTCACCCGGCAGTCGCGCAGCAAGGAATAGCCTGACTTTGGAGCAAGCCATCGGAGTTTGTACTTGCCTGATTGGAGTATGGATGTACAACCAGAAGGCCGGGGCAACTGTTCATTCTCGGACCGTGCGTGCAGTAAAATATCCCTGCATTGCAGTCCTCTCCGGGGCCGTCAGCTGCCGACAAGGTGCAACAGCCGGTGTGCCTGCAGATACAGTGTTTCTATACTGCTGTGGCACCCCGCCGGCATTCCTGCATTCTGCTTGCGAGAGACGTCCAGCAACGACAGTCAGCAAGCCGGTGCCCTCCTAGAACAGAAAGCAGACATCGGGAGTCCCTTCTTCGCACGAGCCCCCAATTTCAGGCTCAAGCTGACTCAAGATCCTTAAGAAAAAAGGAGAAACCCAGCCCGAAGGGCTTTCGGGACGTCAAACCGATTTTCGGTAGGTTTGCCGTGGAGGCTTGCGACCGTTTGGAGTTTCAGCTTTTGGGCCTGTCGGTTTCGGTTAGGGCCAGGGTTGGAGTCTTGCCAAAGTGGTCAGCTACCATCTCCAGCTGGGAGGCTGCTGCCGATGCTGAGCCTTTGGAGATCGCACGCCTGGGCGGGCGAAGTTAATGCTGCTTGCGTCCAAGAAAAGCTCCGCAGGGACGGCTATGCATGGATGATACTGTACATTGGAGCCGGGCCGGGCACGCTAGGATGGAAGACTGAGACAGAAACGGGCATGCACTTCGAAATCCAAGACCACTGAAACTGGAGTCGTCCGCTACTGCACAGACTGTTGGCGACGGGCGGAGCACATGAGCATCGGCCGCCAGCGTACTTCGCGGAGGGAGTCTCCATGATCTCTTGCGATCTGCATGCCCGAAAGAGTAGACTACACCGATCTGTGATTGGCCGAGCATGATCATTGTTGGCCGCTTGTGGATCCAGTAGACAGCAAATTTGCCTAGACCGAGCGAAAATTGTGTTGGCCATGGCTTTTTCGAACTTTGACCCGGGAAGCTTTTCTAGATGGCTCAAGAGCTCAGGAGCAACACTTTCAAAGTCGAATCGCAGGTGCTGGCTTACGTTGGGCAGGTGAGTATACCCCATGGAAGTAGCGCAACTGAAACGGAGAGGGTGAACCGCTGTCCCTCAGCTTGCCGCCGATCCACGTATGTATTCGCCGGGATCACATCTTCCACTGAATGCTTGCAAACGTTCACATAGTTGTGGATGGCGTGCCCTAAGGTCCAGTTTCAATGCTTACCAGGGATTTCCTGGCTATGGCAAGAGCAGGGGAAAAGGCATAAAGGCAGGGAAGCGACGCGAAGAGTCGCGGCCTTTTTGACTCGCGCTGGAGGGCCGGCCTACTCTTGCCTACGAGCCTGGCCCTCGGCTTGTTTTAGATCTTGTTTTCGATGGAATACGAGGGCCGAGGGCATGCTGTGCCATGGCGAGGGACAAAGTGCAGAATCGCAACTACGAGGCCAGATCTGTTGCGCAAGTGGATCAGAACTGCCCGCAGTCCAAGTGCTGCTATGCTCGCTCAGGGTGAGGGAGCGAATCAGTGGAAAGACGAAAGGATTCGTCAGGTGCCTGCCACGATGATCGCACTTTGTGGCTTTGATTGCATTGCCAAAGCCTGTTCGTGATGCGTGTGAATGTATGTTTCGCTGCGGTCCACGGCAACTGGACGGTGTGCGTACTGTACCAGTCAGACGTTCATGGAGGTTTTCGGCACGTTGGCATGTGGGAAGAAGGTTGCAAGTGATAAGGATCGCTGAATGTGCTATGTAAATACTTGGGCAGCCCTGCAGCCGTGGTTCGGCTCAGTGTGGATCCGGATCTGCATCTGTGCAATGAAGCAGGCCGCACGCCGATGACTGTTCCTCCCCTCTCTCTCTCTCTGTGTCCTCTCTCCCTCTCTCTCTCCCCCGTTCTCTCTGCCTGTCTCTCCCTATCTCTCCCTCTCTCTCCCTCCCTCTCCCTCTCCCGGTCTCGCTCGCTGCCCTATCTCTCCCTCTCTCCCGCTCTCTCCCTCTCCCCGCTCTGCCTCCCTCCCTCTCCCTCTCCCGCTCGTTCCCTCTCCCTTCCTCCCCCACACCCTCCCTCCCCCCCTCCCTTCTCCCCTCTCGCTCTCTCGCTCTCTCTCTCTCCCTCTCTATCTCTCTCTCTCCCTCTCTATCTCTGTCTCTGTCTGTCTTTCTCTCTCTCTCTCTCTCTGTCTGTCTCTGACTGTCTGTCTGTCTGTCTCTCTGTCTCTTTGTCTCTCTCTCTCTCTCTCTGTGTCTCTCTCTCTCTCTCTCTCTCTCTCTCTCGCATGGTGCGAGTGTGAGAGTCGAACCCCG
>CAJNJA010006680.1:0-16719 GCA_905231915.1 Symbiodinium necroappetens
TGCTGAATGAATGAATGAATACTACTACTACTCCTATTGCCAATCCTCCTGACACTGCACTGCTACTGCTACTGCTGCTGCTGCTGCTACTGCTACTGCTACTGCTACTGCCACTGCTACTGCTACTACTACTGCTGCTACTACTACTGCTGCTGCTACTACTACTACTACTACTACTACTCCTACTCCTACTCCTGCTGCTGCTACAACACCAACTACTACTGCTTCTGTACTAATACTGCTACTGCAACTGCTGCTGCTGCTGCTGCTACTGCTGATGCTACTACCGCTACTGCTACTACTACTATTGCTGCTGCTGCTGCTGCTACTACTACTGCTACTACTGCCGCTACTACTACTACTACTGCTGCTACTACTACTACTGCTGCTGCTGCTGCTGCTGCTCCTGCAGCTGCTGCTGCTACTGCTACTGCTGCTCCTGTTCCTGCTCCGACCAGAAAAGGCAGCTTTTGCGGGCCTCGCTGCAGTTGCTTACGCCCGGGGTTTCCGCGTGCATGGTGAGGCCGGATCTTGACTTGCCGGGCTTGAAGGTCTCGGAAAGGCTGAGGAATTCAGTACGCACCCCTCATTTGCAGAATGTCATGTTGGGTTCTCCCTTGAGGTGGGGAGATGGTTTGATAGGCTGCAAGAATCGTCCTAGGGTCCTATAGTACTTTCTTCATCATCTGCACGGAAGAAGACATGCGGAAAAAATCGTGCTCGGATTGTTCCGCGAGGTGGAGCTGCCAAAGGCGGAGAGCCCACAAGGGGCCGCTGAAAGCTAGGGGTTGTGGGGCTTACGGTCTTTACTCGGCGTGACGATCATGCACCTGCCGTCTGAGCTTTAAGATGTCTTATATGCTTCATCGCTAAACAAGACAGACAGCAGAAGCTTGCAGGTTTGGCCCGCAGCTTGGGCTTTCTTGCTATTACGATGACTATCATACATAATTGCGTTTGCACCTTGTACTAGTAAGTGCTACACCATACATCAACATTGACTGCTATGGCTCCGAATGTCGAGACGACGGTAGAGTCGCGTGGGAGCTTCCGAGAGAGGATAGCTTCTGCTGCAAGGATGCAGCTTCAGATTCGTTTCACGCGTCATCCAAAGCATGAGCGTGACCTGAGCCTAAGAGCACTCCTCTGCTCCCGCAGTGTTGCGAGAAGGCTTCAGTAAAGTTGCGGGAAGCTTGCACCAACCGTTTAGGTAGGCTTCTCCGCACGATGTCTGATCTGGAAGAGTGGGTGACATGCCTGGCAGTGGTTTGCATTTGCTGCGATCGGGCTGTGGCGTTCTTTCAGGTGCCGTGCATGAGCGTTACCTCGTGGAATGAGCAGAGACCCTGACTTAACCACGTGAGCCCTCCACCCTATGTCGTCCCCAGCCCGACAGGGCACAAGACACGTAGTCTAGCTTCGCATGAGGTTCAGCCCCTTTGTGGCCCTCTAACCGCCCTCTTGTGCATTATTTGGCCATTGCCATGCACGCTTGGCGCAGCATGCTAGGGTCCCAGCTCATGGGGGCCCAGCGGACTACCGAATATGATTTGCTGAAGGAATGAAGGGGCTCAGGCGCTCAGGCTCAGGCAACTGTGAAGCTTTGCGCCCTCTCTGCAGCACCTTGCAAGACAGAAGCATGTTCAAACCTTGGTTCTACCAAAAGTAACACTGCGCCGCATGATTGGATGTGCCCAAGGACCATGAGGTGCACCGGTACGGGCGCAGCCAGTCACAGGCACCATCTTCAAGCCCAGCCGAACGCCAGCGGTACTAGGACAGTAGGAATTCGAAAGTTCTCTGGTTTGTTGTCCAGAATCTCTGCAGAACTTCAGTTGCACGGGATTCTTGCTGCCCCTTAAGCACAAAAAAGCCACACTGCAGCGCATCCGTAAAGCTGGGGCCGACTCCACCCTAAACCTCCGAACCCAATGTAATTGCATTACAGCGTCCCCCAAGCCCTTTTCGAATTATTGCGGCCGCCCCCACTGCTTGCAACTGCGGTGGTCGCTGGCGGAGGCGGAGCTTCTCAGCCCGGCCGGCGATCCTTTATGCCCCCGGTTTGGTCGAGGTGGGTCTCTCGAAAAGGGGGAGGGCTGTTTGGGATAACTATGGGGAAGTGTGGGGTTCGTGGGCTTGTTGTTGTAGGGTTTATGGGTTAGGTCCTGCGGATATGTGTTTATCAGCCACCAATGGGCCGATTTCTCCGGCGTTGCGGCGTTCCTTTTCCTTCGCAGCTGTGCTGCTGCCGGTTGTCGTCGGCCTGCCCGTCCCCAAAAACCATGCCCAATCAGCGACCTGTCTCTGCAGACGGACGATCGGCGCTATGAGCGGCTCGGAGCGAAGATCCGCAGCGGGCTCGGCCGGGTCAACAGCTTGACCTCATGGTCCAGAGATATTCAGAGAGTCCTGAGATTCTCCCCATATGACTAGCTCGTGGAAGCTGGCCGTTCTTGTGATTATGTCAGCGCCTCCGCGAGATATCAGCACCGCTCTTCATACACAGAGCACATCGCACCTGTCCCGAGTGTCAGACAAAACTGCCCGATTTTAGAGGAGCGATGTGCCGCGACAGCGCCGGCCCTGGCTACTGCGTGGCAATCCCAGCTGGTCTGTAGCAGAGGTAGTGGTGGTGGTAGTGGTGGTGGTAGCAGTGGTAGTAGTAGTAGTAGTAGTAGTAGTTGTTGTTGTTGTCGGGGGATGGGCATCAACAGCAGGAGCTACTCAAGTAGCTGTGGCAGCTGCCGTCCCATTCAGCATGAGTATACCACCGCCGTATATGCAGAATGTCCTTCTAAGGTCGTGGGCGCGCGAGGCTTGCACCCGGTGTGTTTACTTGCACACCAGGGTTGGAGCAACTATCCCTGCAGAGAACATCTGCTTGATGTTTTGGGCACTTGATAGTGGGGCACAGTGCTGTAAGGATAGGAAAGGCCTGAAATTGAGAGGACCCCAACGATGCTGACTGTTTCATTCAAAAAATTGACAAGATGTTTAAGTGAAGGATTCAGCTGCATCAGTGTTTTTGGGCTTTAGTTTGGGTTGAGACCCGACGCCGTAGCGGCGCTATCATCATCTTGTGTTTCGCTGTTCTCGCTGGTGCAGCACAGACTTCTACTGATGACCGACCACATCTTGAACCTGTGCAACCGCTGCCATGGCCGTTTTGTGGATCAGCCGCACTTAGAAAGCTACCTAGACCCTCCATCTACCCTCTATTAGACCCTAAATAAATCTACGCCCCTCTTTGAGGGTACAAGGAGGGTCCTGGTATTGGGGGTGCCTGTGAGGCGAAATCGCTTTGGGGAACACCCTCCGTGGCCTCGCATCGGCCCGTGGCTTAGCTTTTTGCTGTTGAGCAAGGTTTCATACTCCGACCCGGGTTTAGAAGTTTAGGGTTTAGGGTTTCAGAACTCGGGAGCTCATTGTGCTCTTTGCTTCTTGTCCGAATCTCTGATGCACAGGGTTTGATTTGGGAGCACCTGCGTGTCGCACAAGCTATCCATTTTTCCCACCATCAGCATTTTGGAAAACTCTGGGATTTGAGCTTGGAATCTTCTCCAGGACTAAGCTGGAGGCCTCCCCTCTTCTTCGAAAGAGACCTCCGACCTCATCCCTATTACAGTCCAAACTCTAACCCTCAAATTCCGCACGCCCAGAAACCCCTAGGCCCTAAACTTGATACGCACCCGCACCCCATTGTCGGTCAGGCATCCGAGCTGGCTAAGAGTCCCATTGAGTTCATGGTGCGATGGCACGAGGTTCCCATCGGCAATCACTGTCCTTTGGCATGGCGCGGTACCTCGTGACGTCAGTACGTGCTACACAATACATGATTTATATATGGTACATATATGTACGTATTTATTTACTTATTTATACACACATGCTAGATGTCAAAGCAGTGCACCACTTTGATTTTGGGAACACCAAGCATGTAGCACCCCACTTCCTGGAAGCCATCGACTTCTTAAGCCTCTGTGGCCTTAAGCATGGACGCTGAACAGCACGAGTGCATGATGCCTGCTTGAGACCCACACCCGCAAGGTTTCCTGTCTCCCGAAAACGGAGACCCGCAAGCCCAATCTGATCCCCCACTTTATAAAAAACTCCCTGCCAGGAGAAGGAGGGGCGCGCTCTCCGCTTCCGTTGCCAGATCCATGAATCCTGGGGCGAGTGGAAGCAGAGGCCTTCACCCATTCTATCATGATGATGATTCTTGCTAAGGTTTGCTTGATTATACTGTTATGCTTATGATGGTTATCATCTTAAACATTATTCGACTTGAGTGTAGGGCTTAGGGCATGTTTTAGGCTTCGGGCTTGGGGTTGTGCTTGTGGCTGCATGACCTGCATCGCTCATCAGTATAGGACAAAAGTGCAGCTTGCCGGTAGACAGAAATGTTTTCATAGGTGTGCTGTTGGTGTAGTTTGCTGACAGCTGCAGAGTTGCATACTTCTCTTCTTTGTCCCGCCTGGCCGATCAGCTCGCGGAAAACTAAATAACCCTCGGAGTAGTCCTTGTAATTCCTTATATGTCTCACCGTCAGGGATATGGGAAAACCCGGCATCGGCACCTTCATAGGCATTCAAGCCTCAGGTGGTTTCAGCTGGATGCCCGGGTGCGCAAGCCCTTATCGGTCACTCCCAACACCGAAGTCGAGAAGCATGGGCCCTGACTTTGAGCGCATGCCATGTTCAATCCACGGAAGAGATGTTTTGGAACTGGGGGTTTTGGTGTTGTTGCGGTGCTGATGGTGGTGATTGTTGCGGTTGTGGTTGCTGTTACCGTTGCATGTGCTGATGTGCACGCTGATGCTGATGATGCTGATGCTGCTGCTGCTGCTGCTGCTGCTGCTGCTGCTGTGGTTGTTGTGATTGTTGTCCCAGCCGTTGTCGTCGTCGCCCTTGTTGCTGTTGTCGTTGTATGTTGTTGCCATTTTTAGTTTGTTGTCGTTGTCGTCGTCGTCGTGGTCGCTGTCGCTGTCGCTGCGGCAGCGGCTGCTGCTGCTGCTTTTGCAGCTGTTGCGCACTTCTGTTGTCATTGTGTCCTTCTTACTATTTGTCAGTCAGGGCTTCAGAGGAGAAAACAGCATTTTGCTGTTCGTAGGCCCCCTTGCCGGATGTGGGCGTACAGAAACACTTAGAAGCAATTGTCACAAGGCCCCAGACGCGAGCACGACCAGTTCAGAGAAGCAGTTGTCAGAGGTACTTGTTTTGCAGACTCCCGAAGCTTCACGTTGCCGGTACCATGTCCCGGGGCTCCAACAGTCCCAATCCGGTGTCTCTGGACTTGCCGTCGCAGCTGCATGCCGAGACACAGGCTGCGACTCAGCTGGAGTCGCCACGCATGCAGCACCCACGCGGCTGGATGCAACGACACAGCCGGACAGTTCGTCGGAAGCAGAGTCCACGAGCAGTCGCAACAAAACAGCGGATGCGACTGCAGACTCCTCTACTCTTGTGCCGGAGACTCCGCCTAGGAGACAAAGGACTGCCTCAGGTGCACGCCTCTGCACAGTCCGCCTCTACAGGCGCACCTCAGCTCCCGATGCAACGTGCGCAATGATGATTTGGAAGAATATGATCGAAATCGAACGCGGGTTTGAGAGTGCTGACGACACATCAGGAAAAAATGATACAGAGCTCCAAAACCAAGAAAGGTGATTACACAACGAGTAAAAAGATGCAAAGACCATTGCACCGTGAATATAAACGGCAACAGCAGCCATGATGACAATTACACCCGCCCCAGTCGTAGCACACATGCTGAGGTTGGCGGAAGCGATGGCAGTAACCCACCGCAAGGTCACGGGCCGCCACATTATTGACATGCCTGCCCTCACAGTGACGACTGCACAGGGTGGAGCGTACACAAAATCTGTGAGTGTAAATGCGTTCGCTTGGCCAGCTTTCTGGCGTGGCTTTCGAGCTCAACCCCAGCAACAACTCGGCCGCGAGCCTAGTGATCTCGAACTGGGACTCCGCACGCAGCCTCGCTTCAAAAGCGATCCCGGTTTGAAGGTCTAAGTGCCCCGGGTTTGCAATTTGCAATGCAGCAGAGCCACCAACCGGTGCTACCGTTTCGTCATGTGTGTTCACCTGTCGTCTCCGTAGTCCGTCGTATCCAGGCCATCGGCCAAGAAGCGCGGTGTAGCGTCTTGCTTGGGCCCGACCTTTTGCTAAGCCCAGCAGCTCGATGGCCTCAACACCTGAACCCTGAACCCCTGAAGCCTGACTTACACCAGAAACCCTCCAAACCGCAAATGTCACGATCGGCCAGAATCAAAGAGTCTAAGAGATCTTCAGCACGTAGGGGTTGTTTTAGAGTTTCTTGCCAAGGTTTCGGTAGGGTGTATAGAGAATTTTGAACGGGTTAGAAGGATGTTCAGGCTCTTCTTCAGGCCCGTAGATTACAGCGTTGTCCTAAGGCTCCTTTGAAGCGAGTTCATAGTCCAAACGGGAACCTAATGTATGGGATTCGTCTTTAGAAGTGACAGCGACCTATTTCAGGTCTTGTCCATTGCTGCCAAAGCGTTGGCAACAACCCCGCGGAAGGCTCACAGAGAGGACACTACCCCCTTCTTAGCAAGATCGTTCGGGGTTTATGGCTTCAAGGATGCAGACTTCTGTTGAAATAATGTTAGGAGGGAGCGAGGTCTGAGCCAAAAGCTCGAAACGGTATGGAAGCTGGCGTCCGACATCTGCACATCCCCCAAACGCCGCTATCAGCCCTTTACCCTCCTTCAGCCCATAACAAAGCCTGTGAGGCTACAGGCCTGGAGTCCAAGCCCCGAAAAATAGCATCAACCTGCCTTCCTCATCCGTTTGCGCACGTTTGCCTTCTGCTGGCTGGCATTGGTTCCCTCAGTGATAAGTTCTCCGGCTGTGCTGCTGCTCGCGTTGCCAAACATCGTATCGCACCTGTGCGTATCAGAACAACGGTGAGAATGACGATGATGAAGACAATGATGACAGCGGCCGCGAACAGATGATTGTGCATGCATGTAGGACCAGACGACCAAGATGGTGGGTATGGTGGTGAGACCACTGAAGATAAATGAGAATCCGGACCATAACTCTTAGTGCTCTTGCTAACCCAACAGTAATCTCTTGACCAGTGACCTTGTCCGCTTCAGAATCCGATGCCGTCGGGAGGAGATCGGCGCAGGGCTCGTTTGTGCTCTTCGCTGGCCTAGCATGGACCACAAGGAGGCATCGCAAAGAGCCAGCTGCCAAAACAAGCGGCTCCTGGGATCAAGGTTCGGCGATCAGAGTTTATCGGTGCGGTTGACTTGATACTGATGTTCATTCCGGGAACTGATGTGAACAATGGTTCCGCAAATCAGGCAGAAAGGCCGCGCCTTTCCATGAACTGAGCTCCTCAGCCTCCCACAGGCGTCAACGCGGGTGTATGGACACGCCCCCCTCTGAGTTCTGTCTGGTGATGTTGAGACGCGACACTGATCCGGAGCCTGTTTGTGCATCTTCTGGCATGGGCTTTCGGGCCCCTAAAAGTTCCATAGGGTCCCCTTAAATAGGGAGGCAGGAGGGTCCCGTAAAGGGATCCTATAAGGTTCGATGACAGGGAGGTGGGAGGCTTCCCTTAAAGGGATCCTACAAGGTTTATGATAGGGACCTCCCTAAACACAACCTTAAAATTAAAGGGATCCTACAAGGTTTATGACAGGGACCTCCCTAGACACTAAACCTTAAATTCTGATCCTTAAAGCTTAAACCCTTAAATTCTGATCCTTAAAGCTTAAACCCTAGGCCCTAAGTAGCGAAAGCCGAATCCTTCGAGGTTTACTGGCGCACCCCTCCGGACGAGAACTGGGAGGCCCAGGGGCCCGGGGATGCCACGAATACAATAATGCCCGGAGATTTGTACGGCTGGGTTTAGGGATAAGGGTGTAGGGGCTTAGGGTAGAAGGGTTTTGGGTTTAGGGTTTATAGGTACTGTTCGGTGTACTTTGCACCTGTCAACTTCTGCTGGTGCTGTAGCTACGGCAGCGTTTGAGCGAGTTACAGGTTTCAAGCTTATTGGTTGCACCATCATACTGTGAGCTTGGGAGGAGGAAGTCTTATGGCACGCCGTCCTGCATCTCATTCCATTTGATATCCCATTCCTCTACAGATCTAGTGGTGAGAATCCTTACATGCCTGTGATTGCGAGGACCAAGCTAGTCGCTAGTCATAGAAGAGCCGCCGTCGCATGTCCACAACAAGGGATTGAGGGGCCTGGAGGAAATGCTCTACCATGATATGGCATAGCACAGGCTAGTGTAACATAATGTAATGTGATATGCGTAATGTAGTAGCCGAAGTACGAGACGGATGGCGCCCTGTGGTATCAGGTGACCCCGCAGTCTGGAAGGACCGCATCCCGCCCTGCCAGAGACAGCGGTTAAAATGCACCACTGCATGTTCCGGGCTCAGGGTGGTCAACTTCAGACACTGCTGCACTTGATGTGACCTCTTTGAAGGAGACTAGAACATCCTTTAGCATAGTATGCTGTACTACATTGAATCCATAGTATACTGGTCATCCACAGCCCCCCCCCCCCCACTTGGAAGTGTCACCGCACAATGTTGTGCGCATGTAGGTGTCAGAAATGCTACTGTTACCTGCATGTACCAGGCAGGGCTAAGGTGCGCCCAACTCGCAGACCAATCTAACCCCATGATAATACCCTGTATACCAATGCCGCGTCCTTGAAACCCTAAGCCCAACACCATGAACTGTACCCAGGTTGAACCCTGAACCCTATAAGCCCCATAAACCCTACAAGCCCTAAAAGACCTCTGAGCCCTGTAAACCATATTTACCCTTTAGACCATACACCCCGCAACCAGGCCGAAGTTAGCCTTAGACCAGCATGTTCACCCTGTGCCCTACTGCGCTGTTGCCGGCCATTGGCTCAGACGGTTGCCAGGGGCTGCGAAAGCCTAGGAGGCTGGCTTAAAGTGTTTGGGGGTTTAGGGTTTAGTGGTTTAGGGTTTAGGGGTTTGGGGGTTTAGGGTTTAGGAAGTTTAGGGGTTTGGGGGTTTGGCCGGGGTTTAGGATGTCTGGAGGGTTGGGATTAAGGATTTTGGGGGGCTTAGGGACTGCGGCTTAGGGCTTGTGGAGTGGATTACCGGACTTCTCGCTTTCGGAATTAGGATATCGGGGACGTAGCATCGCAATATGTCGCAATGCTTCATTGCAGAAAGACACAAAGACAAAAGATCAAAGGAGCTGCTTCTCTTCTGCGCAAGTCTGCGATTGAGTTATGGGGTTTTGCGATTAGGTTGTTCAGAGTTTCGGGCTCGGGGAGCAGTATTGGGAGTGTGATCGAGGTTCACGCTTGGGCCGGCCCTTATACCAAACGCTTGAAGAGGTCGCAGACAGCAGCGATGAGCAGCTGTGAGTCGGAACACCATGGAACAACAATACCAAGTTTGACGCGTCGTACTCGTTGGGTAAGCTGGGCTGCACCGGCCCTGCTCTGAAGCACACCGAGTTCGATGGCAGAGCATTTAATGCAGCACACTCAGCAGTGCTTGAACAAACGTGACATATGGAGCAGGTGATGGCGGCATCGGAGGCAGGTCCGCTGCAGTTAGCTTTGCAAGGGACGTTGCCAGACGATATGTCTTGCCATCGTCTCTATGTCGCCGAGGCTCTAGATTCAATATTTTCGAGGGCCTTGGGGGAACTCCCGAAGTCTGCGCTGTGGCGCTGTGCGCAGGGCACCGAGAATGGCAACTCCGGCTCCTTGTCAACCAAGGAGCCGGGCAGTTTGCGGTTCAGCCTTCGAAAAAGGGACCCCCCCCCCAAGATAACCCTACTAGGAGGACACCTCATGGCGCCAGGGCGGTGTTTCCGTTTCAGGACCTCGGGTTTGCGTCGTACTGACTTGCTGCACAGGGCATTCTGTTTCATACCGAACTCACCAGTTGACAGTTCAAGCAAGACTGGATCAACGCTTTCGGCTGAAGCCTGCGAATCTCTGCAAGCACGCCCCGCTGCTCGTGTATTCTCCACAGCCCTGGCTCCCTCGATCGGCCCCTTGCCATCGGCTCCAGATGAAATTCCTGAAGCCGGAACTGAACCGACTGCCTATCCCCAAAACCCTAAAGTCTCGGCGCACAGACACATTCAATTCTCCAAAGTAAGTCTAACTGCCAGCCAGGACTTGATGGAGGGTCGCACAGCTTGGGTTCTCAGGGATACCTTCCTTGCAGGAGCTTACTCTCCATATATACCCGTGATATAGAAACTCATCATGCAGGGACGCTCTCACCATAGTGACCTTCGAATCCGCAGCCTGCAATTTTTCTGGCCCGAAATCTCTATATTGGGGTTCACACCACCCCCCAAACCTGTAAACCCCCAAACTCAAACCAAGGCAAAACATCAAACTGAAAGCCCTGACCCCAAAGCCATCTTCTGGAACCAACAAGTTGTTCAGTCGGTGTAATATGAATTCATATATCTCTATATACATATTCATTCAATATTTAATCAAACTATGAACAAACCCTCCTAGTTTACATAGGTTGGCCCGCCCGGGACCCCCAAACTATCTAAACCTCCCCGGTTTAGATGGCTTAGATAGTTTGTGGCCGTACCCGGGACACCCCAAACTATCTAAACTTTTTTAAAGCCAGCAGACCCGTCCCGGTTTAGTTAAGATAATTTGGGGCCAAACTAAGACACAGAGTCTTCTGTGATAGTTGTCTACATCATTCGTGCCTGGTCAGCGTGTGGCTCTCAGCAACATCTAGCATTCTGCCATCTTACTCTCGGCTGCCGTGCGGCACATACTGTTGTAATAATGTTTCTGAGCGCACATCAATGATGTGGATACATTTTCTCGGGTACCGCGGGCGCCAGGGGAATCCTTCAACATGGAGGTCACCTTGAGTAAGGCAGCTTTGTCCCAGCTCACGTACAGAATTGCAACAAGAGTTTATGTGTGTGTGTGTGTATGTATGTATATATGTACACACACATATAGTTATATATATATATACACACACGTACAGAAAAACACAAAAAACAAAAACACGTGGAGGAAGGGAAGAGCAACTTCCGCCTCTGGATCCTCAGGAGAAGCTAGACGCGCGGGCCAAGCGTTTTGGGGCCGCGGCCTCTCCACTTTTCTCTGCGCTTCGATCGCTTAGGTTCAGGGTGTTAGGGTTCAGGATTTTAGGGTTTAGGGTTCAGGGTCTAGGAATCAGGATTTAGGGTTTAGGTTTTATAGGGTTTAGGGTTTAGGGGTTTAGGTTTACGGCTTAGGGCTCAGGGTGCTCAGGGTTTCGAGTTTCGGGTTTGAATGGGGGCCCGATCTTCCAGCTCGCGCGACCTATCTGCCAATGCTGTTGCACACATATATATATATAGATAGATAGATAGATAGATAGATACATACATACATACATACATACATACATACATACATAGATCCACATACATACACATGCACATACACATACGCACGTATGTGTATATGTAGATGTATGTATGTATATATATATGTGTGTCTATATATATATATACACATATACACACACACATATATATATATCTATATATATATATACGTATACGCACATACACATCCATCCCATCCCATCCCATCTCGTCTCCCCCATCAAGCCCATCCAACTATCCAGCAATTTATCCATCTATGCTTGCATGCGTGCCAGCATGCATATATGTACATACAAACATACATACGCATACCTACACATAAACAGTCACAAACGTACATAGCATCTGTCTGTGGGGGTGCGGGTGGCGGTTCCCTAATAAACTTAGAGGCCCCTCTTTGCGGGGTGATGCCTGAAGTAAACAGGATATTAGGTTGGGGTCTGGAGCAGGAGTCCCTTGAGTTTGCGAAATTCCCTAACTTTTCAGGATTTTCAGGAACATGGGCTCCAGCCCAGCACCCCGAATTGTGCAACCCAGGTCCAGCAAGGACCGTTGACAGCAAGGATGTGCGAGCCCACCACTCCATGTCCCAAACGAGGCTAGTCCAAGTCAGTCGTCAAGTCTGGTGCTTCTCATCAACTGCAGGACCAGGGCTTCGAAACGCAACGCAGTTATCCCGCGTCGGTTCTCCCACTCCGCCCCCGCAGCAGAAGACATGCAAGCTTTCAATCCCTGGGGCAATCCAGTCCTTCGGAAAGCTGATGCCAAGGCCGCCAACGATGATGACGCGAAGGCGCAACGTGCAAAACGGTTTGGTGCGGGAGCCAAGTCGGCAGCAGTACGTGGTCAATATCTGATCGCAGATCAAATCCGAGTAACCAGCTGCCTGCTCTGACAACTTCCTGAAACTGTCGATGCTCGTATTGGAGCGGACACTTCAGAGGACGTTGCTTCGGGGCACCTTATCCTGAGTTGATGTAATGCAGTTCACTCTTCCTTTCGAGTTGATTTGATAAACTTTCCTTTGACTTGCATGTTGGAGATTGAGCTAAGATTACCAAAAGAAGCATAGCGGTGCCACGAAGCGCGAAGACCCAAGACACCCTGAGGCAGTGCCGCTCCTTCTGCAGAGAAGGCGGGTCGGGATCAAGCTAATGAGCAAGTGGTGCTGTTTGTTTGCGTTGCGTGTGAACTGTTGGCTCCGTGTAGTGCTCGTGAAACCCTCGGCAGTCCTTGACGAACCTCCCCTCAGATGAGCAAAGCCGCTGTACAAGTAGTATGATGTCGCCGTCGTGTATGTGTGTGTGTGTACTGTATGTGTGTGTGTGTGTGCGTGTATATATAGATATATATATATTTCTACGCACAAACCACATCTCTTTATTTAGTTATCTGTCTGTGTATCTAGTATACAGATACAGATGCAAGTGCACGTAAGAAGAAGTAGATCATAGAAAACTGTATGTATATATATATATACGTATGGTTGTTATATATATATATACATATACACATAGTTGTATACATATATATACACATACAGTTATGTATATATGTAGCTATGTATAGAGTTGTATCTATATCCATATCTATATCATATACCTATATCTATGTGTATACTGTATACATATATAAATATATATATACACATAAATAATGCACACATACATGTACCTTTGCATTGACAAGTTAGCTTTGCCTCAGCAAGCAAGCCAGGACCAGCCAAAAGGCGCGCTGCTTGGATGTTGGAGTCGAGGAATTGGCTTTCTGGGATGAGGTCTAAAGAAACCCGTGCCGCACAGTGAGTTAGGTATCGTGAGTCTCTTCAAGAAGATAGTGGTCATGCGCACTAGATAGGCCCAACTGCTGCACTGTTTGGCATGCACCGCTTCAGTCATGAACTGCAGTTTCTTGGGCGAAACTTTAGGACTCTAAGAGAGCCCGTTTGGAGTCGCGAGACAGCGCATTCGCGGGCAAATTGCACTCACTTTGGCAGTCCGCAACTTCTGACCGGAGTAGTGTTTGTTCTGTTTGGGCTCTCCGACTTCACCCATACGACTTCAAGCATATAGACCAGGAGCTTCAACCACTATTGATTTTCCTTTACGAAGCCTTTCGAGTTCTGTACCCGAACCCTGACGAACTGCCCTGAGCCCTGTGATCAAGAGCTTGATTGCCCAACGAGTCCTCAAGCTCTAAATCTTCAAGAAAAGGTGCCGGCGACGACGCTGCGAAAAAGGCGCAGCGGGCGCAGCGCTTCGGCATCGCAGGCATGAGGGGGAGCTGGCGACTACGACCTCATCGCTCATGCAGTATAGGGTCCGAAGTACTCAGTAATTCCCTCTGTTGTCAGCATATATTAAGTAGTACAGTGGGCGCCAAAGCCCTCTTTCTAATTATTCATTCATTGTGAAGGCCACGGAACTACTCTTGCCTTTGGGGTAGGGGGAGTTGGGATGATCGAACCGTAACATTGCAGTGGCAGCAAGCCACAGCTTGTCTAGCATGGAGGACGAAACAATGGATGTGGTGTTGCACATGCATGCATGTTTATGTTATGTCTCCGTTTGCACAGCATAGAAAGAGGCATGCCACTTCCGAGCCGAGTGCGCAGTGTCTGCGCGATGTTGCCCCCGGTGAAGTGATGATTGGTGCAGCTGTAAAGCGGAGCAGGTTTAAGCTCTTGGTTGCTAGACACATTCCGGGGTGAGTTGGGTCAGCATAAGGTCCGGGAGTCCAGGATCTAGAGTTCTTCGGGCAGAGGAAATCGTCCTGCTACTTGTAGTAGTGCTTGTGGTTCTTGAAGACTCAGCTCTTCTTTCGCTCTTCTTTCGGGGGGGTTCAGGTGCCAGCGCTGGGGCCTCGGACGAGGCCAAGAAGGACCTGGGGGGCCGCGCTTGAAGCATGGATCCTCCTAACCCCTACCAAGCCCTAGATAGGGTTTAGGGTTTAGGGTCCCCTAAACCTAACCCCTACCCCCTACCCAGCCCTAAATGGGCACTTAAACCCACTTTGGCCCAAGCCTTTTTTTTTGCGGGGAAGCCCTCGCCGCCACAGTCTGCAGGAGGAGCGTGCGCAGCGCTTCGGTGGAGCAGGCAGCCTGTGCAGTCCATTAAATTTTGATGGGTCGATGACTGTAGTGGTTTACAGAGTCTATAGGGCCCACGCCTTTATAAAGTTTGGGGTTTAGGGCTAGAGGCTTTCAATTTGAGGGCTTTAAGTTTTAGGGGTTAGCGTTCCTGAAAACCAAATCCGTTGATGTCGTGAACATACCCAACATCCCAGAGAGGGGCGATTGGCCCCGGGCTGCAAGATAAACTTTCGCACAGCTTGGTGTCTCGTATTCGTTTCATACGGATGACTCGACGTTCCATAGTGGGTTTAGGGTTTTGGGTTCAGGGTCCATAGTACATTTCAAGGGTTCAGGCCCGCCCTTTTCGGAGTCTAGGGCCTAATGAGGGGCTTTCAAGCTTCCCGACAGCCCCCTTTTGGCCCTCAACCCTTGTCCCTGTGTCAGCCGGCGACGACGCGGCCAAGAAGATGCAGCGAGCGCAGCGCTTTGGCACGAGTGCGGGAGGCGGAGCTTCGGGTACGAATATATTGAAACATATGTTGCTTTCCATTGGACAGTTCGCTTTAAGGTTTCAGCCCGGCAAGGAAAGGAGGCTGATGGTTTTGGCAGGTCTTGCTCAGAGGGAAGGCACCGTGGTGACTGGATCGTAAGATCATCGCAGGTGACTGCAGCCCTTCCCAGTGCGGCACGGCTGCTCGAATACCCCCTTCTTTGAAGAGCCCCTCTTGCGCCAAAGCCTGACCTACTACCAAACCGCAGGCTCTGCTGCGGACCAAGAGGAGGCCAAGATCGCTCAGCGGGCGCAGAGGTTCGGCATCGCCGCAGGCCTGCGGGTTTGGTGGTAGAGGTTTCTCATACACGGGGTTTGAGAGGAGTCTATGCGGCATTGGAGGATGCTTCGAGGTTTCCACAGGCGAGTACAGGACTGGATATGTTCCTCGTGTCTGACCACCAGGACCAGGTGGAAAGGTTTTTGAAGGGGTTCTGGGCTTTGTGGGTTGGGCTCAAGCCGTTTCACAGTCCACTCAGATCAACAGGTTCAGCTTGTCGTGGTACGAATGCGAAGACGAATAGCGTCAGTAGTAGTCAGCAGGCAGTATTAATCACTAACCGATCAATGTGGTACGGTACCATCTTATGCATCCCCGAAACCTCACACCCAAACCTCCCTTCTATAATCCTTGTTGTTGATATCCCTACAGAGCCTTCCTAGAGAGTCGTCACTGTGGAAGGCGATGCGAGGGCGGAGCGCTTGAAGCGTTTCGGAGTCCTTGCAGAGGCTGCGGGATGAACTCCTTGTCGGGACACCGAAGGGGATACTCGCAGGAGAATGTTGCTTCAGGGTTTACTGCAGGTCTTGGGAGGGTGGAGAGGTTTTCGCAAAAGGTCTCGCCCAGAAAGAATCGGATTCGAGTTAAGACGTTTCGATGACTTGTCGCGTCCCGGTGTCTTGAATTTGCAAAAGGATTTCCCGAAATTCCTATAGTAAGATCTGAGATCAGACAACATAACGCAACCCCCCGTTTCAAACATGTTGCTGGGTTGAAATGTGAAGGTTTTCCAGCTAGCTTGTCATGTCAGCATTCAGGGAGGGATTTATACGTTTAAAGTTTAAAGGTTGTGTTTCGCAGGGGCATCGAGTTTACATAAATTTGACGTAGGCGGCATATAGTGACCGTGCGAAGAAGTCGGCTTCATTGGGTGACATCACCGCATAAAGCTTCATTTAAACAGCCTCAGCTTATGAACTCAAAGGTTATGTTGTCATGGTTTGGTTTTGGCACCTTGCGGCCACGCCAAGCCCAAAACGCGACACCCCGAAACCCACCATCCTAATTTTCGACGCCAAGAGGCTGGCGAGGAAGCAGAGAGGAAGAAGAGGAGGTCCGAGCGCTTCGGCCTCGAGACGAGGAGAATGTGGGAATGCACCTCTTCTAATACTATTGCTATGACGACGACGACGACGACGACTACTTCTACTACCACTACTCCTACCGCTACTCCTACTTCTACTTCTACTACTCCCGCTCCTCCTCCTCCTACTACTAACTGCTACTGCCACTATTCCAACCACTACTACTGCTGCTGCTGCTACTCCTACTCCTCCTCCTCTTACTACTACTACTACTACTACTACTACTACTACTACTGATACTACTACTACTACTACTACTACTACTACTACTTCCTTCTATATCAGCGGACGAGAGGTTCTGGAGCTCAAGTTT
>CAJNJA010006681.1:3168-16718 GCA_905231915.1 Symbiodinium necroappetens
AAACCTCCGTCCTGGTAGTGGAAAGCGGCCGACTCCTCTTGCGCCGACAGCGTGAGCTGAAGGGTGGCGAAAGAATGAGCCTGGGTGCTGCATTGCAGCTTTGGATTGTAGGGTTTAGGTATGGGGGCTTCCAGGTCCAGGGTTGGGAGTTTCGTGTCCCTGCTCGAAAGCGCTGAAAGCGCGAACCCTCAGACTAAAAATCCCAAATCCTGGAAGCCACAACCCTACAACACCCTAGCCCCCCAACACCCTAGACTCTGAATCCTGCTTTCAGGCCTGCACCTCTTCTGGTGCCATCCATTGGCCCCGGCTCCACCTCAGCGAACATCAAGGGCCAATGCATGGGTCTTAGCATCNNAAAATAGCCCAAAAGCCTTATATTATAGGCTCTTTGCGCCCAAAAAAGCGAAAAAAGATGAGTCCTTCCAAGGTAAGGGTCTTAGGGTTTAGGCTCAAAGGGTTTATGGTCTCGGGCCAATTACCAAAATAGTAATCTAGGGGCCTTCATAAAAGGAATAAGGTCTTGGGCCCCTTTGTAGCATAATTATCATACGGAGCCCAGAAAGATAATACAGGTAACTATTTAGGCTTCTACAATAAGGCATAGGCTTTTGAAGCTTCAGGGCCTATGTTGATTGGGGCAGTGGCTGCGGTGGCATTGGACAGTTTAGCGTTGCATGAGTAGAACTCCAAGAAATTTCGGGCGCCTTAAGTCGGGAGATGTCCAAAACAAAAAGGGTCGAAGTGCAACTACCCTCCCCAAATCCCGAAGCCTGGTATATTTTTACTTTATGTAGGGTAGATGTAGATGGATTTGAAGTTTGGCTTCAGGGTGCATTCATGGTCAAAAGCGTTTGGGGCCTATATCCCTACTTGTCCAGTATTCTGGGCAACTAAGGGTAAACCTTTGGGAGTATATTGGGATTATAGCACCCCCAAACAAGTTAAAGGCCACCTACTTCACAACAGGGCATTACTAGTTGACAGGGAAGGCTCACAGGTACTATCCTGGGTTGCTGATAAGGAACCTTAATTAAATTACCAGAATAAGGAACCCTATTTTTTAACTGCACATCCCCAATATGGTAACTTAAATTGATTTACTATGATGTCAACTTTTTATCCCACTCAGGCAGAATGTAAAAAAATGTCCGACAAGCCTACCTACGTGGTTAAGCTCCTTCACAACAACCGCCGTGTCTTGCGACTGGGTGGCAAAGGACGCAGTTCATCCACCGCAGCAATGGCCGAGGAGATCCATTCCTGCCATGAAAATGGCAGTTATAGTAATAATAGCAATAGAAATAGGAATAGTAACAGTAGTAGTAATTCTAATAGTAATGGTAGTAGTAATAGTAATAATTGCAATAGTAATAGTAAGAGTAACGGTACTAGTACCAACAATAATAAATAGATAATGCTGATAAAGATAGTAACAAGAACAAGAGTCGTCGTCTTCGTCGTCGTCGTCGTCGATGTCGTCGTCGTAGTAGTAGTAGTAGTAGTAGTAATAGTGGTAGTAGTAGTGATAGAAATAATTGCGGTCAGGATTTGGGGCATTTGGGGTCTAGGAGTTGGGTATCTCCTTTGGGAGTTTCTGTGGCTTGAAGAGGTGCAGCCCAACACCAAAAAAGTACCCGATAATGGGATGCTTCCCGAAGTACTAGCGCACCTTACTACTATCCTAGACCCAAGTACTAAACCCTAAACCCATAACCCTAAAACTTAAACCCTAAACTCTAAATACGTAAGTAAATACTTAAAGTTGTGTTGGATCTTCGGTCCGATACCCGGCTTTGGGACTCAAGTGCGGCACAGAGAAGGTCTGTGGGACAGTTGCTCTCTTCACTCCTCTTAGACTGCTCTTGTCTGACGTCTGACCCTTCCCACCAAAACCGGCGAAGCAGTCCACATCGAGCCGTCCCCCGAGGCAAGTGTGGGGCACTGCAGGAACCGGTGGGGGAATGACCAAAGCACATTGGCACCTTAAGTTCCAAAGGGCCCTGGGTATTGTTCTGGGGGATGCTTCCCCAAATCATTAGGGTTTAGGGCTATATAGAAAACCGAAACATTCTACGATGTAGGTACTTAGGACCCTTTGCAAGTATCCGTTCTGTAGACCAGACATGTTGGGCAAGTCATGCAACGGAACCCTTCCATTACTATCTGCCCACTACAGTACTACTATCCCAGACCCAAGTCGGGTAATTACTTGGTACCCGACGGGTAAGCCCCGCGCACAGCTAAATCCTAGACCCCTGCCACCCCCGAGCACCCGAACCCTCAGACAAAAAAAAGAACAAAACTTGTGGACCCTAACTCCGAACCCTAAACCCTAACCCTCCAGGCACCTACTATGCAGGGCCCTTGGGGCTCTAGTACCCTCTAGAGTATGTAGGCACCTGGAGGGTTAGGGTTAAAACTTCACCCCCAAGCAAACTGAATCCCTGATGCCCGAAAGCATCGACCTCAGCCGCAGTTCCGTGATCAGGGAACTTCCGCTGAAATGTGGCCCTCGGCACGTCGAATGTCGGGCCCTAATCATAGGGATAGGGTCTTACTGCAGTCTAGGATACTTTTGCTAACAAAATCAAAGGCGATCGGGGAATATTACCGCGAAACATTCAGACCCCTATATGTTCAGTTCGCATTCAGGGTTCAGGGGCTTAGTACATAAGAGCCTTTGGGTGTTATGGTTGAGGGTTCACGGTTTGGTGTTTAAGGTGTCCTGTCCAAGTAGTGTACCACATACCTATTGTCACTTCTAGTGAACAAAAGCACGTGTTGCCGTAAGCGTCACGAGCTACATAGGAATAATCATGGTAATAGTTGTTGTGGATGATGCCCTAAACCCCTAAACCCAAAACCCCTAAACCCTAAACCGTGTCCCGCATGAATCTGTATTTGCATCTTCCAGGCACCCAAGGGCTCTGGTGTCCTGCTCCAAAGCTTCAGGGCTCTGGGGTCTTTAATATACGTCGGGGTTTAGGGTTGAGGGGTTTAAGTTTTAGTGGTTTAGGGTTTAGGGGTCTAGGATTTTTTTAAATGTGTAATGAGGCGGACTTTCGACCATCCCAGCCACATCGGAGCCTACACAAGGTGAAACAAAGCACTCACTGTTTGACCCCACCGAACTCACCAGCAAAGAAGTAGAAGACTGTCGCAGCTGACCACGCATTCATAGCCCCCTTTTTCGACTCCAAATGCCCAGGCCCAACACCTCATCAGAGCTCAACATCATCATCAGACACTCCCCAATCAGGAGCTTCCTCGACCACAAGCCCAGCGGGAATATCACAAGGTCCTTGAGGACAAAGTAGGTCACCCTCTGGATCTTCAACCGACAACGAACCAACAGACGTAGATGTCCACACCAACAGGTTGTTGAGGGATGTCGTAGAAGACGTTGTACTGGTAGAAGACGTCCCACCACAGATCTCCTCAAGCACATCCTCCACTTCAGGGACGTCGTCAAAGAAAGGCGTCACAGGTGTGGCTGAAGTGATGACAGGAGCAGAGGGTATAGTGGGAGTAACAGGAATTGGAACACCACGTTCGTCAAAGGGAGTGACCGGCGTGCAAGCAGTGAAGATTGGAACCGGCGGAATTGTGGGAGTGCCTGGATTGTTGTGATGATCCCACACGGAAGGCGGCCGTATCGTGGAGCCTGTGGCCACCCCAGACACACCATCTGCCATAGACATAGACGAAGCCCCTGAGGACATGTCCACAGATGTAGAACCCAAAGTCGAGGGCAGGGAGGTCAGCGGTTCATCCCAGGCATGGCTCGTTTGCACCCCCACGTGTCCTTCCCAAGAAGAGCTCGCCCCCGCAGTCGTTGCTGGTCCATGTACAGGCGGTGGAGGAGGTCGAGGAGGTCGAGGATCTGGTGTGTGGGACGGCCTAACTGACCGACTCACATCATCCGAAGGTACCGGCATGCGAAACTTCGGACGAGGTGGCACAGCATCACGAGGGGGGGCGCGTGGCGGCATTCTATCAGTTGAGGAGCTTGCCGGATCAGCGACCACCCCACTCATCTGCTCATGTGAGCGTTTACCTCCCATGGCTCCTGTAGGTGGCCTTGCAACTGGAACACCCAACCCGGGTTCGGGGCCAGGAGGAACAGGAGTACGAAATCGTTCGAGCTCGCGTAGCTCTGCCATCCGTCGAAGGTGTGCACCCCGTTCACGTAGACGAGTTTGCTGAGCCAGAGCTTCGGCGTCTGCATGTTGAATGTATTCCCGAATAACATCCCAAAACATGTCTCTCCAGCGACGACTCCAATCTCGGTAGTGACGATGCATGGGCTCGTTGCTCGGCGGTGCAGTACGAGGCTCATCAACAGGGCGATCAATACTGTTGACTATCATATCCGCCAGCCTCGGGGTCTAGGGTTTAGGGGTTTAGGGTTTAGGGCCTTTGTAATTACCTATACTATTTGGAGGGGGGGGGGGGTTCCTGACTATAATTATAGTATAAAGGCTCCAAAACTACGGCATGAGTACCAATATTATTCCTTAGGGTTCCTTTTCCTAGTGAAACCATAAAGGACTCAAAAACCCTGGACTAAGTACTAAGGCCTCTACATTACGTGTTTGTGTCCTATTGAAAGCTGAAAAACTCTAAACCCGAGATCGAGGTTGCGAGCTTGGGAGCTTGAGGTTTAGGGTTGTATGGTTTAGGGGGCTTAGGGTTGAGGGGTTTAGGAGTTTAGGGGTTTAGGGGTTTCGGATTTAGGGGTTCAGGGGTTTCGGATTTAGGGGTTCAGGGGTCTATGGTTTAGAGATTTAGGGGTTTAGAGATGTGATTTCTGGGACTGCCGGGTCGAAGCTGAAGGGCTCCCACGCCGCAGGGGTTTCGGCATATGGGCAGTTCCCAATTCTAGGGTCCCTTTTAAGGGAAACTACAGGTGGGGAGCTTAGGGTATAGAGTGCTTCTAGAAGGCTTCTATAAGGTATATAGACGTTCTTCCTATAACGGTAGCTACCCACCTGAACATGTCCCAGATCCTTGTCTTGGTCCCCAAAATAGTTTGTAAGAAGAACCCTAGAACAGGGACCCGAATGAATATATATAGAGAGAGAGAGAGCGAGAGAGAGAACTACCCATGTTTGGAGTTGTAAACACAATTCCTATTGATTTCTACGCGGCTTCTGTAAGTTTTCTGTCATGCTTCTAGAAGATTTTTCATAAGCCTCACAGCCAGAACTGTGCAGCCCTACGGTCCACACACGTCAGACTCAGCAAGCGTGTAACGAAGTCAGACCACTGCGAGGATCCCCGTAGCAGGTTCCTCTGGTGTACCCTTTAGCCCTAAACCCTAAACCCTAAGCCCTAAACCTGTATAGGATCCATTAGATTGTTCAGGGAGCCTCCTGGAACAACGAGCACAAGTTTGTTAGTGTCGATGAGGACTCTGCGAAACTTATCCAGCAAATTCTTATCAAGAGTAGGTTATGGCAGCTTACGGCATAACATAACATGTCATATTATATCTTGGTATTACAATTGAAAACAATATCATACAAGTAGGTTTTGAAAGAATATGACTTGACTTGTTACGTGTATTTTACAGGTTACCCCAACATTAAATAAAGAAATAGAACTCCATATACACCTGACAAGTATGTAGCTTAATATAATATGACGTAGACATCGAACCCAGCCGGGCAGCTGAAGGTCATCTTCTTCAAGCGTCCACATGCGAAACTCATACCTGCCCGGGATCTTTGCAAGGGTTCCCGGTTTGTTTAGTTGAGAGCTCTTTTGCATCTGCACGAGAGTTCGGCCTACAGGGTGAGGTTTGCGGGGGTTTAAGGGCTTGCAAGCGTTCCGGACACACAATACACAAATATATGTGTGATATATATATATATAGGAAAACAAATTAAAGACATACATAATAATTGAAGATGTAACAAATAAACAAATACGTAAACAAAGGAAAAACCAAATAAACAGTTAAATAAAACTGAAGGAAGGAACGAGTGTATGAATGAGTGGACGAATGAACGAATGAACGAGCGAATGGACGAATGAATGAATGAATGAATGAATGAATGAATGAATGCATCAATGAATGAACGAACGAACGAATACGTGTGTATAAATACATAAATATATATATATACACATACATACATATACATGTGTATGTATATCCCGGATTTGCTCATTCTGAACCTCCCGCCTCATAGAGGGCCTGACCCTTTAAACATCGTGACAGCCAGAGCCATGAAGCTAGCGGTCTCTGGCTCCACTTTGACCGCGTGAACCTTAGCCTGTGAACTTCGCTTTAGGTTTTAGGGCTTACTGCATGGGGCCTTAGTGATTAGAGTAGGGGTTTGGGGTATATTATACTATAGTTCTTTCAAGGAACCCCGCAAATAGTAGTGGAAACTCGAAATTATTAAGGCCGCTCTTTTAGGTGTTTCAGTCTGTCAACCCACCCTAAACGGTGTGACACGACTTTGCTTTTGCAAAGCCCAGAGACCAACTGATTGGCTTCAGGACGAGGTTTGAAGGTGGTCTGGTGTATGGGGTCAAAACACTTCGAAGAGGGCTTTGGAGGGTGGGGTGCATTATGTATTGAACGCAAACGACTCCAAGTACTACGGTTGGTGATATAAATCCTGCATTACCCATATAATGAGGAATATACCATACTTCCCATAGTTTGGGGTCCTCAAGGTAGTGCAGGATTGTTTTCATCAGCCGTATGGCTCTCATACTACAGCTTTACGGCTCTGAGGAGTGAAAAATCGAAATCTCAACCCTAAACCCTCAAACCCTAAACCCTATAAACCCTAAAACCCTAAACTCCTAAACCCTAAAACCCTAAACCCTAAAACCCTAAAACCCTAAACCCTCAACGCGCCCTGCTACAACCTGGCCTGAGTCCAGCGAAACGGAAGCGCTGCCTCCTCGGCGCTTTCTCCACAAGTGCCTGTGCTGCTGCCGATGGGGTTACCGCGGAGTCTTGCTCCGGGAACTTGGGGGGATATGGGTATGCGGCTGCGGGGTTTAGGGGTTTATAGGGGTTTAGGGGTTAGGATTTAGGGGTTTAGGGTTTAGGGGTTTCGGGTTTGGGAGTTTAGGGGTTTAGGGCTTTAGGGGTTTAGGGTTTAGGGGTTTAGGGTTTTAGGGGGTTTAGGGTTTAGGGGACATCCTGAATCCGAAACGCTGGACTTTGGTCTCTGCAAGAGCCTGAGCAGCACAAAGCTTTTCGGCGACAAGCTTTGGCGGTACAAAGGTCCACGCGGATCTATCCTTTAAGGCTTAGGGCTCATGATTTCTGAAATGCTGGCACCGAAAGCCGTTCAAATCAAGTGTGTATCACGGATAAATGTACAGTTCCTGCGATGCACTTCGGGTGGGGTCAGTTCAATGCAGCGGGGTTGAAACAAACCCGCTGTATTGTGGAGTGTTCTCATCATGTCGAAGTGAAATGTTATACATTGGGCCTAGAAAGCGCCTGACCCTAAAGCACAAGCTTTGGCTCGTCTATCTAGAAACCCCGAAACCCGAAACCCTAAACCCTAGAACCCCCACGCTTTCAACTCCCATTTCCGAAATCAGCAGATGCCAAACTCCCAAACACGAAGCCGCCCTCCCTCCCCCCGCCCCGCTAACCAACTGCAAAAGAACCAAACAACAACGGCTGAACAGCTGCAGCCTGAAGTGTCACGGTTTAGGGGTTTTAGGGTCTAGGCTTTAGGGTTTAGGGTTTAGGGGTTTAGGGGTTTAGGGGTTTAGGGGTTTAGGGATTAGGGGATCCGAGTCCCCTGTCCACCATCCCGCTCCCAAAACAATAAGCTCAGCCCCCGACCCACATGAGAGAGGTTGTTTCAGCATCGACCTTGCATTTGGGGCCCTAGGCAAACTGGCATAGAACTTACTCTCTGCACCAGAATCGCCACAGGGAGCGTTGCAGTCCTATCAAAAGATGTAATAGAAGCCTTCTTGTCTTAAAGTAATGCTCGGGTAGTGCAAAATTGCACGGAAATATCGGTAGAGAAATGCTCAAATCGTGCTACATAGTGCTAAACAGTGATCCAATATTGCGAAAATAGTGCTAAACATGATAAATGCCAGATAAATAAAATGCAAAACAATGCCGAATAGTGTGGATTGGAAGCAAAAACAAATACATGTTGTCACAAAACTGCCACATACAAAAGAGCTTTCAGACCTAGATAGTGTGCCATCTACCAGTCAGTATGGCTTGCAAAGCTTGCATGAAGTTGAAACTTAAGTAGGGGTTTTGGTAGTCGCACCACCATAGAAACACCCCAAGCATACACTCCACTATGACGAACGAGCCCTCACGCTACTTTCAATTCAATTTCCACTGCTGCCGTCAAGGCTATAAGTTGATAAGCGCTTGGCCGCACATAGTCATATAACTTTCCGGGGCGGCCGGAGGAGGTTACAAGGTGTGTTGAAGGGGTCAGGGTGATGGGATTCAGGATTCAGGTGCTGTGCCTCATTTTAGGGTTGATAAACCTTTGGGCTTACCTAAAGTCATGGCGAGTCGGGCAGGCAAAGTGTACTACGATGCAGGTTTGAACACTGCAAGGACCAGAACTACATTGCCGCATGGCGAGCCTTGTCAAAATCAGCCAGCCTCAGTCGAAAATCGTAGAATAATCCAAGGACCAAGGAGCATTCGGAAACACCTCGTTGAATTCCGGCAGCTGCAACACCTCGCCGCAGGGCGGTGCTCGAACTACCGGGACCATACTGTCTGTACGCGGTGCGCGGTTTAGGGTCGGGGTCTGTGGTCTAGGACGTTTATAAGGATGTCAGTTACTCGACGCAAGGTTTATAATATAGCTCCTTCATTCATGAAATTAACTGCGGTGTTCGCGATTCTGGGAGACAAAAAAACTCTCATGAGCAAAGTGAGATCGAGTGCTGAGGTTGCACTCCCTCTAATTAAATACCTCTGAAACATCCTCCGCAAAATCCTCTGAACCAAGCCCAAAGCGCCTGAACACCCTAAACTCGCATACCCCGAATGCTCAACCTGAAACCCGAAATTCCTCCAAAGCAGATGCTGGCAGGGGCGAGGGGCAACTGAGCTTGAGCTTTTTGTTTTCTCGATGCCTGGTTGGTGGTGGCTGGGCTCTGCAGAACACCGAAACGTCTCCCCGAATCCTGGACCCAAAAGACTGCCTAAACCCTAAACTTAAAGGAAACTACAGGTGGGGAGCTGAGGGTATATAGGTCTTCTTTCAGGCTTCTATAACGTATATCGACCTTCTATAAGGCTCCTATACCGGTAACTCCCCACCTGAAAATGTCCTAATTAGACTGAACTCGGAACACCAAATGCAACCCTAACAAAGCGTCTACCCGAGTTCAGTAAACAGGAGGTGCTTGTCAGGGAGAGTAGGAGGTGCTTCTCAGGACACCAAAGAATGATACTTGGGATCCCAAGAATTCAGAACCGCCCTGTAGTCTCAAACCCTAAACCCTAAACCCTAAAGCGTGGCCCTAAACCCAAAACCCTAAACCGCGGCCCTAAACCCTAAACCCTGAACCCTAAACCGTGGCCCTAAACCCACTCCCTCGGTCCGAAAACTGCGCACAATTCCAACGCGGCCTCTCTCGGAACGGCCGTCATCGCGTGCTGTCGAAACTGCAACTGCCCAATGTTCAGGTTGACCTCCGCTTTAGGGTTTAGGGTTTAGGGTTTAGGGGATAGGGGTTTAGGCATTTAGGGTTTAGGGTTTAGGGTTCAGGTGGACCTCCGCCAGCTTCAGGACTATTTTGGGCTATATAATAGCGACCTCCATCAGTTAAATCCCATGAGCCCAATGAAAAAAAATGTAGAACAAATTAGGGTTTAGGGTTTAATGTAAGGGCCTTGATAATTGGAATAGGGTTTTGGTGCCCATAATACTATAATTGTAATTATATTATTTTGGGCTGGTCCAGAATTGAATTCTCTCTTCGGAGTCTGCCCTAAACCCTGAAACCTAAAGCCCGAAACCCCTAAACTGGGTCTACGACCAGCAACCCTGAACCCTAAAACCCTAAACCCTCAAGCCCTAAAAAGCTAAAACCTAAACTCTAAAACCCTAAACTCCTAAATCCTAAACCCAAAAACCCCAAAACCCTGAAGCCCTAAACCCTATAAATCTCAAGCCAAACAGCCAGAAGTAAACAGAAAGCGGGTCCCTCCCAGGTGGAGGTCGCTTAAAGGTCGGTGGGTTCGGTGAATGGAGCGGCCGCCGTAGTCTATAATAAGGCTTTGGGGGTTTAGGGTTTAGGGAGGGTTTAGGGTTTTGGGGGTTTAGGGTTTTGGGTTTTTGGGGGTTTAGGGTTTAGGGCTTTGGGGGTTTAGTTTTGGGCTTCTTCCCAGTATTTTTATTTTACGGAAACCTAAGAATAATATTGCTAATTATTTTGGCTTCTCTGTTCGTTAGGGTTTAGAGCTTAGGCGTCTTAGGGTTTAGGGATTCGGGTTCCGGAGGCAAGGTTTCACAAGGCCTGGCGCCGAAATCGCCTGAACCCCACGCCAAAAAACCTTGAGCCCTAGAAGCCGCAGCTCATCCCGACACCCAGATCTTCCAAACTCCTCTGAATTATATTAAAGGGAGCTGCAGGTAGGGAACTTAGGGTATATAGGGTTTTTACAAGGTATATCGACTTTCTATAAGGATCCTATAACGGTAACTACCCATCTGAAAATGTCCTTGAATTGATATTAAAGACCAAAATTACCTTCAATCACATTAAGGATCCTACTATAACCAACTTTGGGTATACTCCTTCACCTTCACGAAGGCATTTAGAGATCCTGCTATAATTGGCGGTATGCTCCTTCATTGAGGAGCATACCTTAAACTATATTCGGGATGCTACTATGATTCAAGATAGGTTGCTTAACGAATGGATGTTGGAAGGTCTGGACGACACGGCCTCCGGCTACATCCAACTTTAGAGCAAACATGAGCAAACAACACGGAACCGTCAGGAAGACAAGCCTAACCCCTAAACCCTAAACCCCCAAAACCAAAAAACCCTAAACACTAAACCCCCAAAACCCAAAACCCTAAAACCCCCTAAACCCCCTAAGCCCTAAACCCTAAAACCCTAAGGCCCTAAGCCCTAAACCCCCTAAATCCTAAGCCCAAAACTCTAAACCCTCTAAACCCTAAACCCCCAAAACCCAAAACCCTAAAACCCTAAACCCCGAAAGCCCTAAACCCTACACACTAAAACCCTAAACCCTAAACCGGCCTAAGCCCTAAGACAACCCTAAGCCCTGAACCCTAACCCCCCTAAACCCAAAACCCTCTAAACCCTAAACCCTCTAAACCCTAAGCCCCCAAGACCCAAAACCCAAAACACCCAAAACCCTGAACCCTAAACCCCCTCAACACTAAACCCTAAACTGGTCTCCTAGGCCCTGAACCCCGAACCCGTGCTGGGCACATGGACCCTTAGGGTAACAACAAGGAACCCTCAGGAAGAAATCCCTATAAGCCCTGAACCCCGAACCCTAAACCCCCTAAACCCTAAAACCCTCTAAACCCTAAGCCCTACTTTAAACCCCTTCAACCCTAAACCCTCAAGCGGCCTAAGCCCTAAGACAACCCTAAACCCCAAAGCCTAAACAACAAGGAACCCTGAGGAAGACAACCCTCCAGCACCCCCCAACTACCCTCTATTATACCTTAAGTACCCACGATTAAGGACCATAAGGGCTCTCTTAAAGGGTACTTGGGGGTCCTCCTAAGCTTTGAACCCGGGCGCCCGGGCCTCCATCGGGGCGGAGTCGACCGACGCGCTGAGCCACTGGGCAAAATCCTGCCGAGATGCAGCAGTTTTTGGGTTTTAGGGCTTAGGAGTTTAGGGTTTAGGGTATAGGGTTTAGGCCTTAGGAGTTTAGGGTTTAGGGTTTAGCGTTTAGGGCTTTGGGTTTAGGGTTTGAGTTGGGATTTTTGAGGTCAGTGGAGGAAGTTTAGAGGATCTATCGGTGTCCGTGCTGAGTGCTCCTCGCTGAAGAGACACCTCATCATCAACCTCGTGAGAAATGCGTACCTGCCCTTGTCCCGAAAAGCTCTGTCTGCTAAACCCGACCCTGAAGCCCCATCCAATTGGTTCATCCAAAAAACAGAACTAGTTACGGCTGATGATATAAATCCTGCATTACACATAATAAGGACTATACCATAATTCCCATAGTTTAGGGTCCTCAAGGTCGAGCAGGATTTATATCATCAGCCGTACAATGGAGAGACGAATTATAGGTAAACCTGTATACACTATCCCAAAGGGTCCTAGGTAGTGTTATGGGGGATACTTTCCCAAATCATAATACCAATTCCTAATTTTTAATACAGAAACCCTACATTCTACTATATAGGTACTTTGGACCCTTTGGGTATTGCAAGAGGAAGCTGTTGCACCTGGTCTGCCAGCGCCACATCCACGGCGCTGGGCGCAAACGGCGCGAACCGGCCCGCGCCATCCCAAGTGTCCTATTTCAGGTTCCTATAGACGAGATCCTATATGGGGTACCCAGAGAACCCAACACCCCTTAATTACGGAATATACCTTGTATGATAGGGGCCTTTAATATAATGATGTAAGGTATACTCCTTATTTAAGGGGTATTGGGTTCTCTGGGTAGTTCTCTAAATTCGGGTCCCTTTCTTTTGGGGGCCTATGAGGAGGCCCTAATTTAGAGAAGTATCCATATATACACCCAACTATCCTCTGGTAGAGCCTAACCCAAAGGGTCCCAAATACCAATATAGCAGACAGTTACTGTAGGTATTTTGGGCCCCCAAAAAGTATATACCGGCTCTAAGGACTCATATTTCAAGGCTTTTGGGCCCACAGACCCTACTAAAGAAGGCTTGTGGGCTATTTCGATGCTAGGGTTGCAAGGTTCCTTAAGTGTTCCTTCAAGAAGGGATCTATCAATAGGCGTTCCCTAAACCCTAAACAAAGACCCTCCTATAAAAGGCTTTCGGGCCAATTTGAGCCTCAGGGTAAGTGCCAACTATCAGGTTTCACCAGGGCTCCCCTGAAGAGCCGGGGTCGGGAATAGGATGTCCATAGGGAGTCTCTTATAGGGTTTTGGGATCGCAAGGTTTAGGGGTTTAGGGGTTTAGGGTTTAAGGCTGAGGGTTTAGGGGTTTACGGGTTTAGGGCTTAGGGGTTCAGAGGTTCAGGGTCACGAGTGCTAAATAATAAAGATCGAGGCATCTAGGTCTCGAAGTTCCTGTGGACTGTAGTTGTGCCTAGGGAGCCGGGCGGATTATGGCTACGCCGGATTTAGAGTGTGCTTCCAAAAAATCTAAGGGGAACTCATAAAATGTTGTTCAGAAAAAACTGCATCAAACTGGAGGGTCGGCTTCAAGCTCTGCTGAAGGGTTTAGGGTTTTAGGGTTGTTTAGGGTTTAGGTTTTAGGGGTTAGGTTTTAGGGTTTAGGTTTTAGGGTTTAGGGCTTTTAGGCTTTTAGGTGTTAGGGTTTAGGTTTTAGGGTTTAGGGTTTAGGGTCCTTCCACAAGGCTCCCCCGAGATT
>CAJNJA010006682.1:0-16717 GCA_905231915.1 Symbiodinium necroappetens
TCGGGATACTCGGTGTCTAGTTATTTATGAGATGTAGGACGTAAGCCCTAAACCCGAAAACTCCAGGGTTCCAAACCCAAACCCAGCACTCTAACCCACAAAGTGGCGACTACAGGAAGGCCTTGAGGTTCCGATGCCAGATGATTTAGTTTAGATTTTGGTCCCTATTGATGGTAACTCAAACTAAATATACGCTCCTATTATGGTAACTTAAACTAAATATAGGTCCCTATTATGGTATCTGAAGGCAAATATAGGTCCCTATTAATGCAAAATAAGTACATTCCTTAATAAGAACCCAGCCAAAGGTGGAGTACTTCCTGGGGGCTTTGGTCTTGGGCCGGCCTCTTGGGCGAGGGCGGGAGGGCGAGACGGGAAGCTTCAGAGTTCGGCTATGAAGGGCCTTAGAGGATCCCTAACTACAAGGGTTTATAGTATAGACGCCAAAAAAATTAACCAATATTATCCTTTAGGATTTCCTCACAATTCTTTTATTATAAGGGAGCCCGATCCCTATTCTAATGATCATAAGGCCCTTATATTATGCTAAGGTTTCTGTATGAGTCTTACAAGGAGTCTTGGTTAGAGGTGTTGCCGTGAGGCTTTCGTCTGATTGAAGTCTCAACTGTAGTACGTGTTGTGCCAGCTTAGGAAGTTAAAGTAGCATCCACATGAACTAGAGTTGAGGGTCTAGTTATGGATACGCCAGTATGTCGACTTGGGTGTTGAGCTAGAACAGAAGGACCTGGATGGTTTGGATCATGACTTACCAAGCTTGCAGGCGCATGGGTGGCTACAAGTATATACGGCTAGACAAATCAATCCCCTTCTAGATGCCATGTATGGCTGCAGTTGCCTTGCTTCCCTCACATGGAAACCCACCTGAGAGCTACCAGTCAAACTTCAAGGAGGTTCTGCGGATCCGAGGCGTATGCGATTGTTGTTCAGGTAGTCTTCTGTAAACCCTTGACATCAAATACACAAGGCCTGCTTATCACCCCTGAAAAGATTCTATCTTACAGCATTTCCCTTCTTGAGAGCTTGTGTAGACCGCAGCTTCACAGCACATACTTCCCCCTGGCAGGATCAGCCTGAACGCACCTCCCGTCGTAGGGTTCCGTAGCTTTGGCTCGACCGATTGCCGCTTTGTTTCGGGGGGCCCTTGATTTCCTGCTTGAGCCCGAACAATCTAAACCCTGACAGGTCCGGAACAACTAAGCCTTCAGCCCGAAGCTTAGCCCGAAACTCTTCCTTAAACTATAAATAACCTATTTTTTCGTAGGTTGCTGTCATAAACCCTAATTTGGAGGTGATAGGGATGCTACAAGAAACAGTAGGTTGTTCTAGGTCCGGGGTAGACCCTGCAACCCCTGCCCTAGTGTCCATGTAGCCAAATAGCATATGCATTGGCCCCAAAGTACCTAAATAGGGACCACTTTAAGGCCAAAGTGTATACTTGTTGGGTGCAAGGACCCGTAGGGCGGACTGCTGAGGTTGGTCGTTGCGGGCACGTGGTTGCGAAGCTGAGCGTTTGTTGTTGCACACGGAGGACCCTCCCTGAGACCACTTAGTGGGATGGCCTTTTGTGGGATTCAGCATGGACATCTATCTGTGCTATAAGTCCCTTCACCTTCACCTTGAAAGCACTCAACCTAAACCCTTGAGATACCCAGCTGCTAGACAGCCTGTGATGTGTTTCTTTTGGGGAAAGTTTCCCAACAAGAAGAGGGAATCCAGAAAAGGAGCGACAACAACTATGTACTGCTCGGGGGATTGAAAGGCATGTCCCGGACTCTTTGCTTTGACAGGTCGGCACTTCTAAACTTCAGTTTGGACGTGCGGAGCAAAGCAAACCTAGGGCCTGAATCAATCAGAACTAAACCCTAACCCCCAAACCCTAACGATAATCACAGTATCACTCTTACTGCGGTTCACCCTTATTTTCGTCGTATCAAGCCAGCCACATGACTAGGCTAAGTGTCCAGGCTGCCATGTTGTAGGATAGGGAGGCATCCTACTTCACACCAAGCCTCCTACACGAACACACACGTCATGTGGCAGCAGTGCGGCAGCAGGGGTTTGTCCACCAGCAGCACCAAACCCAGCTTTTGGCAAAGATCCAGGGTTTCACCAGCAAAGTAGCAATGGAAGAAGCTAGGCACACCTGGACCTAAACGCCTCCTTCGCAATCGGCATCGTCGATTGGCATCCTTCCCCTCATCAAAAGCCTTACGCCCCACACCCTGAAGGAACTAGCTTAGGGCTTGCACAGGAAAGACTTGGGCCAGCCTGTGGGGATTGGCATTTTGGAGTTTAGAGGGTGATGCGTTTCGGGGTTTAGGCCTTAGGGTTTAGGGGTTTCAAGGGTTTGGTTTTGGGATGTTGTGGGTTTTGGCCCACAGCCTGGAGCGGCACAGGATTTAAGGCTTATAGGGTTTAGGGTTTAGGGTTTAGGGTTTAGGTTTCAGGCTTAGGCGGCTTAGGGCTACAAGGTTTAGGGCTCATAGGGTTTAGGATTGGATGAGGATGTCTTCGATCTGCCTTGCCGCCTTGCCAATGCGAACAGCACACAACGCATGCAGCAACCAACATACTAAACTAACAATGTTAATACACCGAAGGCCCTAAACCGAAAATGGCCTGAGTATGCTTCCAGGATGTTCCTTTGCCATTTCTTGAAGCTCTGGAGAAAGTTTGGCTCCTGCGGCAGGCCCCGAGGGGACAACCACCAGTTAGCAATGAATTGGCAGCAGATAACTGCTTGATGTCTTGCATTTTGCGGGTGTGGTGATTCAAATTGGTGGTCCAAATGGTCTTGCAAGCAGGACGGAGGGTTGCTTGAAGCCCTAAACCCTATGCCCTAAATTGGGAATTGTGCCTTGAGGTGGCGGATAGATGCTTTTTGTTGTTGCGGGTTGGTGGGTTTAGGGTCCGGCGCTCTTCAGCTTAACCTGTGGCTCCTGCAGCCCAGAACAGCCTTAAGCCTTAAGCCCTACGCCCTCGGGGTTTAGGGCTTAGGGTGGCAGAGCATGAAACAGTCATCAAAATCCTCGCGAACTGCCGAACCGAGAGCTGCGATCTAGATGAGAGAGGTTCCCTCGGGCCTTTGTATAAAAGCCCGTGTAACCATATTGTGAAGTGAATTTTGAAGTATAAGTACAGTGCCTCACTCCTCTACGGCCTTAGTTTATACTAACTTTGGATCACCTGTTTTTGTAGGGCTCCATAACATAAGGGTCCTACTAGCCTTGTTTGGATCTCTCAGGTTCATCATCTTACCCTAAACCCTAAGAAGCCGGAGGTGGATTACCTTCACGGCGACAAGGCGATGTTCTACAACTGGGACGAGTCGCGCTTTCAGGACCAAAGCTTGCAAGGATGCGGCGGCTTAAGTCGTCTTTAGTAATGTTGTCCGGGTGAGGAAATGCAAGCACACTGTCTACTTATCTATCCATCTGTCTATCGATCGATCTATCTATCTATATATCTATCTGTCTGTATGTATGTGCATGTGAGTAATTTGAAGCCGCCTGCTGGTGCAACTTCTGTACTATATAAACTAGAAGGACGACATCGCTCTGAAGCACCCACTGCTCCGATTCTGAAGGTTGACCATATCTGCATACTGCTGCAGAGCGATCAAGAAGCCACCTTTCCGCCTTACTCCTTACTCCAGAAATGGTTCGGGTGATGGTCTTGGGTGGATACGGCGGCACCGGTCGGCCAGTGTCCCGTCGCCTTATGGAGCAGCTCCCGTGCGAAGTCGTGGTCGCCGGCCGGGATCTGCGACGTGCCCAGGCCTTTGCCGAGGCGCTGGCGGAGGAGTTCCCGGGCCGGGATGTCACGGGAGCGCGCGTGGACGCCAGGGATGCGGCGTCTCTGAAGGCGGCACTCCAATCCATCGATCTGCTCATTGTCACGACCACCACCCCAGATGCGATCCCATCCATCGTGCAAGCTGCCCTTGCGACCAACACAGACACCATCGACGTCATGTTCAAAGCAGATGTGTACGACCGCCTCGCAGAGATGCGATCTGAGATTCTTTCATCTGGGCACCGGGTCATAACCCAGGCGGGATGTCACCCGGGCCTCGTGGCACCCCTGGTGAAATATGCATCGCAAAGTCTTGCCCAGGTGCACTCTGCACGTGTCTTCATGGCTTTTGGCTCATTCTTTGATAGCCCTTCCTCAGCTCGAGAGCTCATCGAGGAATGTACCATCTCCTCAGCTCGTGTGCTCGAGGGCGGCACCTGGCGGGATGCGACCTACAAGGACTCTGCTCAATGCAGCTTCGGAGGCACTTTCGGCAATCTGGAGTGCTACCCCCTCCGCATGCTGGAGCTTGAGGCTCTAGAAGTTGCAAGTCTCGGCCTCCGAGATGCTGCGTCTTATGCTGCAGGCTTCAACTGGTTTGTGGACTACTTGGTGCTGCCTTCGGCCATGGTGCTTGGGCGACGAAGCGTGGACTGTCTCACAGGGATCTTCAACTGGGCTGTGCGCTTCTTCGGTGCCCGTGGTGACGGTGTGGTCTTCCGTGCAGAGCTGGAGGGCACTTCCCAGAAAGGGCAAAGCCGACGTCACTCCGTCACCATCACAAGCCCCGATGCCTACGATTTCACCGCCGTGGCCGTGGTCTCGTGTGTGGCGCAGATCTTAGATGGCTCGATCATCCCCCCGGGGCTCCACCTCATGGGTTCGGTCGTGGACCCAGACCGCACCTTAAGGGATGTCCAGCGCATGGGCGCCACCCTGTCTTGGGAAGACTGTGAGAAGCCACCCCCAAAATAAAACGCGAACCTTCGAAGGTACACAAAATCTATCACAACTTGCTTGTTCTATGCAGCTGGATGTTACAATTATAGATCCAGAAACAGAAATCATACTCCAGAGCTCCCCAAAGAAGCCTTGCTGCGGTGCTGATGTCTTCTTCGACAGAGCAGTGAGGCCGTGCATCATACAGATGTCCCATATGACTACGTATGTAATATGGATGCCGTGTCGAAGCCAAAGCCGAATTCTATCAGCAAGCCTCCCTTGCCTCGGATGTGGAAGGTAACTCAGCAATTTAATTTCAAACTGAGAGGGCAAACTTATGGCCACCAATCAGACTGTCCAGAATGGAAACCCACAGCCTTGACATCTCCCTGATCATATCCGGGCCTAAATAACTACCTGCCCCAGCCCGAACACCGATTATTGGGCGTTGATTTACAAGGCTCTGTAGGCCTCTATGCAAGATTCTCAGCACGGATCCTTACTTTACAACTTTATTTCTTAATACTAGGTCATACCCTGAATCCTATTCTAGTTATGAAAACACCTGTATATTTTTGAGTAGGGCGTGCTTCAAAGCTTCAGGGTTTGAAGGTTTGGCAATGTAGGATTTAGGGTTTAGGGTTGAGGGGTCTAGGAATAGTTTTCTAAGGGACAAACCTTAGCGTTTGGTAAGTCTCTTCGTCTTGATTCTAGTTTTACACAGCCCATCGGTAACTGGAGCATGATATGCCCCAAACCCCGCCCGACACGACCCAGAATCTTAGTGATATCTCAATCTCCATTCTCGCAGGGGGTGCTAAACCCGAAGATTGACGGTAGATTCAACTGGACCCGTAAATGGGATTTCCATCTCCGTAGGGCCAGACGACATGAAAGTCTGACAATACAGCTTGGCGGGGACCGCACCACTGGCACCGAATTTCCTGCAGGTAGTACGACTCCACCGTTGAACCTTTGAACTCGACGCACGGGGTTTTGGGTTTGGGGTTTAGGGGTTCAGGGCCAGGTGGGTCCTTTAAGGAGAAGCTAGGCCCCGAAACGACAAGAATTGCCAGAAGGAGCTTAACATAGTCATGATGTCGCAGCAAGCGAAGGCCTCACCAATGTTGTTTTGTAGCAGCTGCTCAGCTCGGCATGCAACCCGCGTCTTGCAGTGCCATGAATGCTACTCCGAATGGGTGGCTACTGCTCGCTGGAAGTATCCCTGTCTGTCAATCTGTTTATCGCTCAATCTGTCTAATCCGCCTTCTCGCTCTAGTATGGACATCTGTAGAACTTAGAATTTAGTAGTTTGTTGTCATCTGTCTCTCTATCTGTTCTTCAGGCTGTACATCTATCTGTCGATCGATCGACCGAGCCATCGGCCGCTCTATCTATCTATCTATCTATCTAACTATCTATCTAACTATCTATCTATCTATCTATCTATGTATCTAATCGTATCTAAGGGTATCTAATCGAATCTAATCTAATCTAATCTATCTATTTATCTATCGAACTATCGATCCACCAACTATCGATCTATCTATCTATCTATCTATCTATCTACCTATCTATCTATGTATTTATCTACCTATGTGTGTACGAACATCTTCTGCCTGTCTATCTGCCGACCTATCTATGTATGTACTGAAAGGTACTAATCCAGTTGCTTCCGCACCTATGTTCCTGTATTATGAACGCGTGTTTCTGTATGTGTGTGTATGACTGTCTCTGCCTCTCTGTCTGTGTTTATGTATGTAGGTACATCCTCTTAGACTTGCAAGCCCTAAGCCCTAAAGCCTAAACGCTAAAACCCCGAAAACCCTAAAGCCCCAAAGCCCTAAAGGCTGAACATGGAAATCAGGGCAAGTTTAAGCTTCCACCCATGACCGGGAGATGAAGACAACTTTCAAGTGTGCGACCAGGAGCTTCGGTGAGTCTTGTTATATCTCTCGCCTCCCTTGGAACAAGGTGCCTCAGAACGTGTTCTACGGTTGATGATATACATCATTTAAGCAAGGAATATACCATATTTCCCGGAGTTTGGGTCCTTAAGGCAATGCAGGATTTCTATCATCAACAGTATGACTTTACGAGGATTTCGAGGAATCCAGACAACTCGAAACCGAGGACCTCCCCACCCTTGAAGATGGCCGTTGCGAAGCTCCGCAGAGCAAGCGGTACGAAGCCGCATCTCCCGAGTTCCTACCTGGACCTACCGAAACCTACATTGTTGCAGGTTCTAATCAGAATAACCCTAGTCTACCTAGTCTAGAATTTCTGAAGACCCCTGAAAAATCAAGCAGGTTTTGGTCGTTTCAGGAACACCTCAGTTCCGTGCATGGCCCTTTGGGTCCAAGCGCCAAAGTAGAGCAGGACTCCAAGTACACAAGCAGTACCTACCTTGGGGTCCTACCTGTATCCCCAAACCCTACGAAATAGTAGGTCATGACCCCTTGGTTATAGCGTCTAACCCTTAAAACGGTAGGTTTTTGGATGCCCAGGTAAAGTCTATAATTATAAGTAGTACCTAATTTGAGCCATTTGGAGTCTCAGGGAAACAGCGTACCAGTAGGTTTAGGCGTTCGAGTCTCACGGGGGGTTTCAGGGTTGAATGGGTTTACAAGCCTCTCTAAGGGTACATATGTGCTGTCAAGGGGTAAGGCTACAGGCAGGAGTATTTCAGATGATGCAGTCTAGGATTGGAGCACTGTTAAGAAGTATTTGGACCGGGCTTCCGGCTTTTGAGCAGGGCTAAGGCAATGGAGGATGGTAGTTTCGTTAATTACTGGAAAGAACGCTGGACATCCCACCCCTTGGTGCTATGGTTGTGCATTGTGGACCCAGAAGGGTGTAAGTGGCCATGACGCTGGCGGAAGCAAGCGCTTCAGCCCGCGAAAGGCCCAGGCAGAGCGGGCCCTGAGCAAGCCACAAAAGCATATCAACTAGATCTCTGCATCATCGGTGTAGGGTTTAGGGTTTAGGGGTTTAGGGTTTTAGGTCTGATACGGGGGCCTGGATAATCAAGAATTGGGTTTTAGGGTTCTCTGTAATTAGAATAAGTAGATGGAGGCTTTAAGCTTTAGGGGGACACTGTTATGAATTATTCCGTTCTCTATATTGAGTTTTCAGAGTATCCCACTTGGGGTTCCCCTCGCTTCAAGCCTTTGCTCGACCTACTTAGTAAGGCCGTTCCTCCTGGAAGTAACCTAACAGCTGTTGGAAAGGAGATGTTAGAAACGATGTTGTGATGAGGATGCTTGTGCCAATGTGCGTTTGTGGATTCTTGTTGTCAAGGCCGGGAACTGTGTGCTCGGGGCGTCTGGTTTGTGAGTCTGCTTTGAAAGATGTTTCCAGACTGGGCGGCATCGCATGACCTGTATGGCAGCATGAGCCAAAGAAGCAAAAAGTCGTGCTTCCATGGGCGGAAGGCTATACCCATAGGCACCTAAGTAGTTCCTTTTTGGGACTACCTTATAGGATTCGAAATATAAACCATAAAAAGGAACTACCTGGCAAGGCCTGTGGGTAAGTCCAATGCCCAGAGCTTGACAGTGCGATCCCGAGACCAAACCTCAGGCCTACAGCCCATGCTTAAAGGAAACTACAGGTCAGGTGGGGAGTTTAGGGTATATAGGGCACCTATAAGGCTTCGATAAGGTATATAGACCTTTCATAAGGCTCCTATAACGGTAACTACCCACCTGAAGATGTCCTAGACATGCCGCCCTTTGGGAATTTCCGGATCACCGCTCGAAATGCTTTGCCCTCGCCTTTTCCACTCATCCATGGCTGAAGATATGATCACTCCAAGCGAGCATTGGACTACATTCAGACATCACACCCTAAACCGTTCCTAAACCCTAAACCCCTCAAGCCCTAAACCCTAAAACCCTAAACCCCCAACCCTAAAACCCTAAGCCCTAAGCCCCTAAACCCTAAAGCCCTAAAGCCCTACACCCTAAACCCTCAACCCAAAACTTTCTGAACTGTGGGGCTACGCGGACCTCAAACCATGAATCCCCTAGATTCAAACGCCTAAACACCCTAGAGAGGCAGTTGTTCAAAAGTAGTGTAGGGCTTTAGGGTTTAGGGTTTTAGGGTTTGGGGCTTATTTCTCCCCCAAATCATTCGCTAAAGCCGCATCCTATTCCCGTCTTTCTAACCCGGGACTCGACAACATATCCTGAACTCCACATCCCACACCTGAAGCCATCTGCAAAAGCCCAGCAGGCCCGAAGCGCCTGTTAAAATTAATATATGGGTAGTCCTCGAAATTAGGGTCCCGTTTTAGGACCCCAAAATGGCACAGCACCCTTATGAAAAGGACCCCAAAAGGGGCCCGAATTTAAAGAATTACTCATCTGCATGCAAAGGCTGACCTACATTATTACTATCCTGAAGCCAAGTACACCTCTCCCGGGCGCTTCGAACCCTTCAAAACCCTCGCCAGGATCGTAGGTGGGGCCGTCCTTTGCATCCTACACCTTCAACCAAAACCCTTAAGCCGTAAACCCTAAGCCCTAAGCCCTGAACTGGGCTTTGGAGTACCCTACTTTAATTCTCTTTGTTGGGACCTGCTCCTTAAAGGAACCATTATTTAGGGTTTTAGGGTTTAGAGTTTAGGGTTTAGGGGTTTAGAGGTTTAGGGTTTCAAAGCCCAGTGAACCTCTGAGTCCTCAACCCTACAGGGCCTTAAGAAAGCCTCCTCAGGACGTCTTCACGAAGCTTCAAGCGCTGAGCTGCACGGATTTCGACAAGGCGGCTGAAGCTGAACAGGAAGCAATCCCTGAGACGCTAGAAGCCTTATAACCTAATAAATACAGGTCTAGGAAGTGGGGTTTGGAATAGGGTTTCGTGTTTTGTACTGTAAAGGTAGGCTTCTATGTACAAATTTACAGGGGCGTTGGCAATTAGATTTGAGGTTTGACTGCTGGTTAAGGGTTCCTTTAAGGAATCTGTCAGGGTGATACTGCTATGGCTTTTTTGGTACTTTCACATAGGGGCAATAATGTGTTGAATAAGGCTCCTTTTAAGGGTTACTGTCCGGGTTCTCACGGTTGCCTTAGAGAGAAAGACACACCACATAATGGTACTACTCACAACCATGAAGATGGAGATGATGATGATGATGATGATGATAATGGTGGTTTTGATGGTGATGTTGATAATTAATTGTCGTTGATGATAAAGATGTCGATTATTGTTATCCTGATGATGGCCCCCCAGTTTCAGAGTAGGTCATAATGGCAACTATAAATCCGCAGTAATACTACCGCAACAAAGAGCAGCGACGACAACAGGACTCGGTTTCTGTCATGCTTTGCTCGGTTGTTTAATGCTCATCTACGTGCTCTAATCGGTGAACTGCGGCTTTGTTCCTAGGGTCTACTTGGGGGCGCGTTTGAGGAATCTATCAGGGCTTACCGGGTGCAGGGTTTGTGGCTTAGGGGTTGTTTTGGGTTTCGGGTTTTGAGTTTGAGGGCTCAGTGTTTTTGGGGTGCAGTTTTCGAGTTTTGGTAGGGGTTGGGTAGGTTTATGGGATAAGGTTCAGCTTTCTCTGGACGACAATGCTGGCTTTCGGTGTTGCTTCGGGTTCAGCGTTTCAAGGGTTTTAGGGTTTCTCTGGGTATAGGAATTCGGGGACCTCTCCCCCAAAAAAACAAATACAAATTGACAGGTGTTGGTGACGGATCTCGATAAACCCTAAACCCCTAAGCCTAGACCATATAACCCCTACTCCCTTGCAAAAAGATTAAAAACCCTTGACAGGTCTTGATGATGGATCTCGATATGCTGGTTCGCGGCAACCTGGACGAACTGTTTTACCTTCGTGCAGCACCCAGCGACCTCGGCGTAGAGTCACCTCGGACGGCTCAATTTTAGGGCTTAGGATTTATAGGGCTTTACGGTGTAGGGTTTAGGGATTATATGGTTTGGGATTTAGGGTTTAACGGTTTAGGGTCTAGGGTTTAGGATTTGGGGTTTTACGGTTTAGGGTTTAGATAGAGTGTGGCATGATGGTTCATGGGAAGTTGTTGGTAGGTCCATGATACCTCAGCATCCTACAATCGTTTCCGATGAACTTGCACACAACATCGTTCACCTTGCAGAACACTGGGTTGTAGCCCCACCCCCGTGAAACTTCAATCAAGGGACTAAAGGAGAGACCCTTAAAGGGACCCTTGGGGTTGTATAGCGGCTTTATGAGACTATATAAGGGGTATATAAGGGTTATATAGGGTATTAGGATTAGGGGTCCCTTCTAGGGGTCCCTCCTTTTGTCCCTTAGTTAATTCAAGCTGGCTGAAACCTGTTATCTCTATCGTAGGTTCTGTTCTCCGGGCATCATAGAATCCTCCATCCAACGAAAATACTAACACAATGATATTCGTAACCCGCTGTAACTTGCAAGCCATTATGGAGGTAACTGGGCCATGCAGAGGAATCTGCAGTGTTTACGCCGTTTACGCCCTACTGCGAACAAATGCTCACCTTTGTGGCATAGGATGTCGTATTATAGAAGCCTAACAAGTACCAAGATTTATTCCTCAGGGTGCTTTGACATACTTACACCATGAAGGAGCCCCAAACCCTTTTCTAATTATCAAGGCCTCCATCGCATGTATCGTAAATGCCTCGGCCTATGGTTGTGAGTGGACAGTATTGGACTTAGGACTTGGGGTTTGGGGCTCCAAAAGAACACTTCACGGGCTTGAGAAGCTTCCCATCAAGGAAAGCCTATATAGGACTTTTGCAGTTTAGGGTTTATGCAGAATGCCTGGGTTTCGATTGTAGGGCTCAGATTTGTCAAGTAATCCGGGTTCGAGCATGCCTCTTGTCTTACACCCTTACGAGTGAAACCTGGTTGTCATGCTGCCCCAACATTTGAATCCAGAGGAATGCGTAGCTGGAGCTATCACTTTATAGTTTAATTGGGGTTTAAAGGCATGACCGGTAGCTGGTACCTCCGGCTACCATCCGGTTTCGCGCTATCTCCTTCGATAGAAGCTTTGTTGCTCTGAGTCAGCACAGCATCCCTGTTGACCGACGCTTTCGCTGCAAGTCCTGTCTCTACAGTGTGTCGCGGGGTTGCACAGGGCTTACGAGGCCGAGGCCTTCTGATACATGGAATAGGGTCGTATAAGTGTATTACGGCCTTCGGACATTTCCAACAGCTCTGGGTTTTCTAGGTTTTTGCAACCAGAAGTAGCCCATAGATAAGTCTTACCACACCCTTGTGCAGTTGTTCTACCCAGGGATCTTATAGTGAACTTTAAATTTTTATAGTAAGCAGTAACTTAGCTCTTTAGCTACAGCAACTCTTGTCGTAATCCTTACTACAACCCTTTATAGTAGCCGCTCTGTCTTATCGTAACCCATGTAGTGATATTAGATGTAGAATTCCCGGATCGTCCCTACGTATCTGTTCGTTAACAGACATGAAAAACGGCATAATGGAAATAAATCGAATCAAAACCAAGAATGGTGATATTAACAAGACTAATAACACTAGTCATTGTAATAGTTATTGCAGTAATCATGGTTATGATAGTGTTGCTGCCAAGGTGCCCCAGCTGCGTTGAAGCGCTGCTCTGGTGGGGGCCCTGATGGTATTTTTTCAGGTTTATACAGGAGCCTTCAAAATTAGAATAGGTTTTGTGGCACATAATACTATGATGATGGTGGGATGCTAAGGATACCCCTTCCCCCCCCAAAAAAAAAGAAAAATATATATATATATATATAAAGTATTGGTATTTATTTAGGCCCCTACATTATGGCTGGGAGTACTGAGCCCTAAACCGTAAACCGTGAACCCTAAGCCCTAAACCCCGCAAACCCAAAGCCCTGAACCCTGAACCCTAAACCCCTAAACCCTAAACCCATAAATCCTAAACCCATAAACCCTAAATCCATAAACCCTAAACCCCTAAACTCCTAAACCCATAAACCCTCAACCCATGATCTTATGTTTTTCATGTTAGGGTTGGGAGTGCTGAGCCTTCCCGGACCGAGGAGGCGAGCAGCCCGAGCACGGTGGGGATTTTAACTCGGAGGCTTGCCAGGGACTCGCATGGGTTTTCTGGGGTTTAGGGGATTCTTTTGGGGTTCTAGGGTTTTGGGGATTCTTTTGGGATTCTAGGGTGTAGCACGCCGTGCCTGTCGTAGCGTCTCGGTGGTCTTGTTGGCCCTTCCTCTGGGCTCTGACAAGAAATTCAAGAAATTCAAGGGTCAAGGGTTCAGGGTTTACCTGTATCCCCAATCCCTACGAAATAGTAGGTCATGATCCCTTTAATTATAGGGTCTAACCCTTAAAACGGTAGGTTTTTTGATACCTAGGTACGGAATACCCAACACCTGCTCATCCCCAACCCGAAGATGTTGAGCCTACTGTGGTTTATCCCCGACGGCTTCCTGCAATCCGAATCTCAACCTCACCTTGACCTGAACTGCACTGCCCCTAAACCCTAAACCCTAAGCCCTAAGCCCTAAACGCTAAACCCCTACACTCCCTTCCACCCATCCAGGCCGAAACTCCCAAGACGGCTCCATCTGTCTGCGCGAACCCAAAAACTCAAAGCCCTAAACCGAAAGCATCGTGTTTCCGAGCCTTTGAAGCCGCGGGGCAGGGCGAAGAAGCAGAGTAACCTTAACAGGAAGTTCCCAGTACTCTTCAGGCACCCATGAACCCCCTGAAGTCGTGCGAAACGCTGGACCCAAAGAGCCTAAACTCCGAATTCGCACCCTCGAACCTCAACACTGCACCCTAAACCCCAAGCTCCCAGACTCTGCACCCCAAGTAGGAAGTTGGCTGAAGGATCTTTGGTCCAAGCAAGGCGTCTCTGCCTCTGCCGTTGACTCTTCAGTGTGGGGTCGTAGGGTTTAGGGTTTAGCGTTTGAGCGAATTACAGGTCTATGGTGTTCACAGCTGGTTCATCACTGGGGGGGGCCCAACGTCTAGCTTCCTACTAGTCTTGATTATTAGTCAAAGGTCTCGCTTTTGTTCTGTCTTGTCTCATTTACTAGTGGCAGTGTGGCTGTACAGGGAGTATGGACATCGCTAGAACAAGGCTATTGCGGGGTTTGGTTTCGGGTATGGAATCAAGCATACGGGTACCGGAGTATATCGAGGCCAACTTGAAGCTACTATCTGTGAGACTGCGCAGAATCGATACTGCGCTTCGTCGGAGAGTCGAATGGAGTTTGCTTGTGCCGAATCAGTATATCTATCACTTTGGCCACAAAGTGTCCAAACAGTGACTATTATACATAAGGCCAGAGTATATTGGTATTGGTTAGCCCCAAAGTATCCAAACAGGGGCTATAATATTATAAGGCCAGAGTATAATTTATAGTCTTTGGGCGCATGGACACATAGAAACCCTAACCCCTAAATCCTAAATCCTAAACCCTATAAACCCTAAACCCGCATGGACCCATGGGGAGTTTCCTGTTGGATCCACACCTCTCTGGGTCTCTCTGGGTTTTGTCCTTTTTCTGCCACTAGGGGACCCTAAATATAGTACCTTAGATAGTAGGATCCTTATGATAAGGACCTCAAAAGAGGGTACCTCCTGCCTTGGTTCGTAAAGATTCGTGCAATGTCTGGCTTTTTTGCTGAATCTACACCCTACCCATAGGCTCCTAAGTACTTCCTTTTTATGGTTCATATTTAGAATCCTTTTAAGGTAATCCCAAAAAGGAACTACTATGGAGCCTCTGGGTAAGCCCTAAACCGTCAGAGCCTGCGAGATTCGGCTATGGCTCCTGGGGCACGAGCCTAGCATGGCCAATCTAGCCTCTGCACTTTGATTCTGTTTGCTGGACGAGTTAACTCTGAACTTTAGGGTTTAGGGTTTAGGGTTACTGAACAGTTCCTGAACTCTCCAAACCCAAAGCCTCAACCATTATTCGACGAGCTGGCCTACAAAGGACAGCATGTGTTCCGGGATCAATGCCGGTGCCATGCCCTCAGTCGTACCAGTGGGCTTGAGGGTGGTCTACAGCTCGCGGCTTATTTCTGGTTTAGGGTAGGGATTCAAGGCACCCCTTGCCTCAGAATATTTAGGGCCCTTCTGAAACTGATGTTCACGAAACCCTAAACTTTAAACATCCCTAAACCCTAAACTTAAAACCCTAAACCCGAAACGTTAAACATCCCTGAACCCTAAACCCTAAACTTTAAACCCTAAACCCTAAACATCCCTAAACCCTAAACTTAAAACCCTAAACCCTACATGCTTCTTTTCAGCAAGCCTGAGCCCGAAATAGCAGGGGTTCAGCGCGGCGTCCTTTGCTCGCATGGGTCGCCTGTTGATCCTAAAGACCATAAGCCCCAAACACTAAAACCCCTAAACCCCTAAACCCCCACAGGCCCCACCAAACCCTAAACCCCTAAACCCTATAAGCCCCAAACCCTAAAAAACCCTGAACCCCTAAACCCTCAGAGTCCTAAGCTCCTAAAGTGCAGCCCTTGCCTTTTTGAGGAGCTGGACGGGGGAGCCTGGGTCTTGAGGGCTTAGGGTTTAGGGCTTAGGGTTTAGGGCTTAGGGTTTAGGGTTAGGGCTCAGGGTTTAGGGCTTAGGCTTTAGGGTTTAGTATAGGGTTTAGGGCTTAGGGGCTCCTTATTGTGATTTCTTGATATGAGTCCTTGAAAAAGGTAGGTCAATTGGAGTGACGGTAGACCCTAAACCTTATGATCCCTAATCCATGGCGTCAGATACCAGACCATGAGGGTAGTTCTCTAAAGGGGGTCCTTGTTTAGGTCCCAAAACACAGTACGGCACTCGTATAATAACCACCCATGAACTCCGCAAGATCGTGCGACAGACACTCCAAGCCACCACTCCTCAAGCCTCCATTTTTCGACCTTCCGAGTACCGAGCCCTAAGCGGATCTTCAGTCCAAGATGATGCTGCAAGGCTGAACACATGCATTGATGACGGTTTCGGGTTTAGGGGGTCGCGGGTTATGAAGTAGTGAAAGTTTGAGGCTAAGGCCCCTGAGCCATCATTTCAAGGTCATGCTGCTGGAGCCAGACCAGGACGTCTACGATCGCATGGTCAAGGAGATACAGGAGATTCTAGGGACATGTATGTTGGAGTTTAGGGTTTGGGTTTAGTGCTAGATACAGGGGCCTTGCACAGTTTGTAGACTACCCCCTTATGTCCCTACCTAGTTGTCATACCCCTAAACCGCCTAAACCCTACACCCCTGAAAAACCCTAAACCCCTAAATCCTAAACCCTACAGCCCTAAACCCCTAAACCCTACTTGGACTTGTAAGGCTCCTCTACCATGAACAGGATCCACCAGTGTGGCCCTAAACAGAAACAGAGCAGCCTACGAAAGTCCCCTCAACCCTAAACCCCGGACCCTAAACCCCAAACCCTAATAAGGCTTAAACCCTCAAGCCCTTAAACCCTAAACCCTGGACCCTAAACCCCAAAGCCTGTGAGCGCTGGGTGTCTTTCCTTTGGAGGCTAGCTAATGTTTTGTTCAGTGGAGGACCGAAATCGGTCGGTGCGCAGAGCGGAGAGGAGTGCACATGTCCACCGTAAAAAAAACCCAAATCCTGGTAAGCCTCGATTCCCAAACCCTGGACCCTAAGCCCTAAACCCTAATAACCCCCAACACACGAAAGCCAAACACTTCATAATCCCTAAACCCTAAACCCTCATAATCCCCAACACCTGAACCCCTAAACCGTAAACCCTATATATTGGTACAAGCCCAAAAGTTGGAAACTCAATTGCCTCATCCATAAGACCAATCTATATGGACTCCAAGCGCTATTTCAACTTTTTGGGGCTTATCCTAAACCCTGAATCCTAAACCCTGAACCCCCGAACCCCTAAACCCTAAATCCTGAACCCCTGAACCCCAAAACCCTCTAAGCCCCCAAAGCCTCTAAGCCCCAAAGCCCTCTAAGACCCCAACACCCTCAAAGCCCT
>CAJNJA010006683.1:3917-16717 GCA_905231915.1 Symbiodinium necroappetens
TAGGGTTTAGGGGATTAGGGTTCAGGAATATCTACCCTAACTGCTGGAGTCCTTCTCATGGGAAACCCTGATTGCAGGAACCCCTATCTAGAGAGGGATCCTTGAGTGCAAGTCCCCTGTTGACGATGAGTGCTACTGGAATCCCACTTGGTGAATTTGGGCAGCCTGTAAAATCAGCAACAGCATTCCTTGTGCACTCCCTCATATACCTGCAGTATAAAGCCCCTGAGGCCATCATCTACTTCTTCGGGCACGTACATATTGAATCCTAGCCCTGTTGCCTCAAATTTGCCGGGCTCGCTGGCGGCCCGGACAAATCCTCCTCATAAGACCTCAGTGAGTCAGTCTATATCTCCAATACAGCCCTTCGTAAACACTTTCTAAAGCCTCATCGTACCTGGTCAAACTTAACAGCCGCAAAAGCCCGCAACAAACATGTCTTCCACCACCACCTACCAGAAACCTGACATCTACCAAGCCCCAAGCCCTTAAGCCCAACACTAAACCCGGACCCTTAACCCTTAACCCTTAATCCTAAACCTTAAACCCCTAAACCCCTAAACCCTTATACATCCCTTTAAAGGAACCCTTATAGAGCCCTTTAAAGGACCCTAAAGCCCTAAGCAAGCCCCATCGTGGTACACCTTGGCAGCTCATCCTCCCATGACGCCAAAGCAAACACGATGAAAGGCTTTCCCTAAGGCTCTAAGGACTCATATTTTGAGGCTTTTGGGCTTAAAAACCATACTATATATGGCTTTTGGGCTATTTTGAGCCTTAGGGTTTTACATTCCTGTTAAAACAGTTTTGGGTTTTGACTTCGGGGTCTCGAGAACCGTGTAAGCCACGGGTTTACGTATAGAGTAGGGTTTAGGGTTTAGGGTTTAAGGTTTAGGGTTTAGGGTTTAGGGTTTTGGGTTCACGCATAGAGTAGGGTTTAGGGTTTAGGGTTTAAGGTTTAGGGATGTGGAACCGCTTTGCGACCCGAAGCCTTGTGGGGTGGAAGGGGGGGGGGAGGGACATTCTCTGCCTGTAGGCAGTGGTCGATCGATTCTCAACGAACGCCATTTGCAGGCAGCGCGGAGCTTTTCGAAAGGCTTTTTGGGCTTAGGAGTTTTCGGGCGTTTAGGGTTCGGGTAATAGTTCTGGTTCTCAAGGTTAGGCGATTTAGGGATGCATTGGGTGTTTAGCATGGTTTTGATTTGGGGTTGAAGGACGGCAGTGTGGTCTAGGAGTTCGAGGTTTGAGAATGGCTCCTCAGGGTTGCGCTTAGGACCTTGGAGCTTGAGGTTCCAGGGTGTAACCCTAAGGGTCCATGTAGCCAAATAGATATACATAGCCCCCAAAGTACCCAAATAGGGACTACTTTAAGGCCAAAGTATATCTATTTGGGTACATGGACCCTTAGGGTAATGTAATGGCTTCATGAAGGGTTTAGGGTTTAGGGTATGAACAAGCTGCGACTGCTAATGCTGCGGCTGCAAGAATGGCTACGGCTGAAGCAACTGCGGAAGGATTACGATTCCGACAACAGCAGCTTGCAACAGCACTGCTGCAAGGGCTAAAGTACTTCTAGCAACACTTGTAACGAAAGTGAGAATATCGGAGGAACTGACGCATGAAGTTGTAAGTGGAGCTAAGAGAAATGGCCAGAACAGAGACGCCGAGCATTCCATGTTCAGTTGGTGCTGGGTTGTTACTCCTTCGTCTGACAGGAGCTTTGCTTAGGCAGGAGTTTGTCAATAGTCAACATTAACATGATGTCACTTTTGGATCATCTCTCTTCGATGCCGCAGTTGTCAACATTTGGGAGCGGTTGTTGGGCCTTCTCCACCCACCTCATGGTCATCCTGTTGCCGTTGCTTCTGCCGAGACAAGAAGGATCCAAGATGTATGCATGTTCTGATTCTAAGTGGTAGCGACACTACTCACTACTGACAGTGATTGCTTGAATTAAAAGGAGCCATGACAGTCGCGCTACTGCTGATAAACACAAGACTTGCCGGGATGTTGATGTTGAGGAGAACGGGAACCATCATGCGAGTGAGAAGACTGATGCCCATGCTCATGCCAAACCGACCGCAAATTTCACGTTTCAGACTTTCCGAAATAATAGAAAGTTTAAGTTCATGTTGCCACAGTGGTTATGCTGACGGTTCTTTGTCATGCTAGCGGTACTTGTTGTCGAGACTGTCGCATATCCGGTTAGCATGGAGGGCTGACGAGCTGGCTTTAATGAATATTGTTTCCCTTTAAGCCGCCTATACAATTCTAGCTACACTTGTACGTTAGTATGCACCAAAATAAACCCCCTAAGCCGTCGACCTCAAACTTGTCCCTGAAAGCCCTGTTCCCAAGCCCAGAACCTAGCAGCCCTGAAACTTTGTAGCCGTTGAGATCTATAATAATGATTCCATAGGCTCCTCTAGGGGATCAAGAAGGGTTCCTTTAAGAGATGCACAACGATTCTGAAAGGGTTCTAGGATTTTTGGGTTTTGTGGGGGGTGTCTCAGCTCGAGGTAGTTTTCTGCTTGTTCGGCTTTCGCCCTTCTTGCAAACACTGCTCCAGACTCCAGCTAGTACTGCGCCCGTGCTCCATCCGGTGTGGTCGCGACTGCTCGTGCATTACGGCCTGCACGCGGGACCTTGAGGCCGCGTCAGGTACGCTACAGCTGCTTTGAGCAGCCGCTGCTGGTGGACGTGCTCACTGGAGCGAACCTTACAATTTCTCGGCTACTTCCCGGCGCAGTACACTGCCGGTTTGTCAGTCAGCTCCTTAATGTTGCCCCGCGGGTTTGTCGGCTGCTTCAGCCTCTTGTCTTATATAAGTCGACGACCGGGCTGGCGCTGGCGTCCTTTTTCGAGAATGCCGGCACTGATCTTTGTTAGTTGTGGCCTTTTGCTGTCACACTCTTTGACGCTGTGCTCTGGCTCGCTTAGTGGCTCTGCTGCGGCTCAACTGCGAGGAGCACTTACTTCTGGTGAATGGATGCTGTACTGCAATGTTTTTTTGATTTTTTTGGCTCAGTAGGTCCTTCCTTCTGTTTTGGTGAGGCAATATAAGGCAATAAGTAGTTTCAGCGCACTTTGGTGCCGCCGCCGATGCGGGTCTGAGCCGGGACCTTGCTTTGATGTGAACCCTTGTTCCCGGTTCTGCCTCACGTCCCTTATGCGAGTGAGTGAGTGAGTGAGTGAGTGAGTGAGTGAGTGAGTGAGTGAGTGAGTGAGATAGATTTAGGTTTGGAAAGGTAGGGTATATCCGGACACTCGTAATTCTGCGTGGAGTTGCTGTTTTCTTCTTGTTGCACAGCGCGTGTTGCCAACCATTAAAAGCCTCCAAGCGAAAACCTAAGCAGCCTAGAAACCTATGTAGAGCACCGCAGGCAGCGCAATGCTAACTTCAAAACGTAGAAACCGCAGGCAACACAACTGCATCAACCCCATCTTCCCTGGTCTTCAAGACCTGGAGAAGCTGCAGGCACTCGCCTTCGCTTGGCAGTGCGTAGTTTTGGGTTGAGGGTTTTTGAAGGAGAGGGGGGTTGGGTTGCGGATGTAAAGTGTGGCACCCGTCACACCGGATTTCATCACACGAGGGTAGCAAGGGAGGCATGCCTTAGCCTTATTTGGGGTCCTTATGATAAGGGTCCTGAAGAATGGGACCATGCTCGTCGAAGTTTGAAATCGAGAGCACCACATTCAGCGTCTCAATGGATCCCTCCCAGAATCTGTATTGGGGAATTAACTCCCCCCACACAACCTAAGCGCAAACCCTATACCCCAAACCCCAAACCGTACACCCGAAAACCCTGAGTGGGCAAGGGACGTCGGCAAATGAGGTTGATCATGGACAGCCGCTATACTTTGTGCCCAGAATTTCCAACTAAAAAGTTCTGCATTATGTCTCATGCATCGTTCGACGGTACGTCTACCGTCTACCCTAAACCCTCTTGAACCCTGGAAGTTGCCTTGGAGCTCCGTACGTTGCGGGTTCGCGCACCTCTCATCTATGCTGAATCCAACGCCCAAGCCGCATAAAGATTGAAAGGATCCGCAGACTTGGTTAGCAGGCTTCTCAGTAAGGTACATCTTGTGGCAATTACTGAAAGCCCCAATTCAGGTACTTCGATCTAAACCCAGTTAACGAAAAACCTTCAGACACCCTGATAAAGCCTTATAGAGCTCCTATACACCTTATGGAACCCTTATCAAGGTTGTTAAGAAGCCATATCAACAGAACTAGAAAGCCAGTATATAGAAGTTTGAATAATTAGCAATGTTGTTTCTTAGGGCTCTAGGTCCCATATTGTTATACTTGAAGTATAATATTACCCTGTTCGAGTCATTACGGGCCGTATCCTAAACCTTGCAACAAGCCCCGGCGCTTACTGTAAGTGCCCGGAGCCATGTCACCTGCATAGTGGTGTACTGTTCTTTAAACCGTATATAGACCTTGTAGTACCCATAACGCAGTAACTTACTATAGACCCTAAGCCCTAAACAAGCCCATAACCTAATAACTTACAATATATGCTCTTGGTCTCTTAGGGCAAGTGCCGGAAGCCATGTCTGATTCGGATTCGGATGAAGCCGGCCTGGGTCCGCAACCCATCAAGAGCTTTGCCTTAAAGAAGGCAGGGTGCCGTGCTTAGGGTTTAAGGGCTAGCTTTGCTTTCAGGAAAGCAGGGTGTATGGGGCTTAATGGTGTAAGGTTTCAGGCTTAGGGCTTATAGAGCTTGGCGTTAAGAAAGGCAGGGTGTAGAGTTTAGGGCTTGGGGTTTAGAGCTTTGCCTCAAGAAAGGCAGGGTGTATGGCCTATAGCATGTATAGGGCTATGGGATTTATAAAGATTTCGGGTCCAAGGATTTGGGGTTTCAGGGAGTTTCGTCGCAAGAGAATCAGGGCTGCTGCTTCTATGGGGAGTTGTACCAGGGCAATCGTGTAGTTTTTGAAGGGCTTGTAACATGTAAATAGGGGAAGCTGCAAGATTTGCGGTTCAGGGTTTGTTTCTAGTTTTCCAGCTGAATTTGCGGATTATTGTGGTTTGAAAGGGTTTCCATCTATAGTTTTTGAGAGGGATATAGAAGGATTATAGATTTTGGGTTTGAGGGTGTTTTGGGGTTTGGGGGTTGCGATGTAGGGTTTGTGATGTCGGGTTTTATGACCGGAAAAGACAACGTAGTTTATTCGAAGGAGACAGGGTAGTGGGAGCAGTGGGAGTTTGCACATGCGGCCCAGCCGTCTTTGTATGACCTGTTATTGATACCCTGTTTTGATCTGTCTTTTGGTGCCGATAAACAATTACAACCACAACTGCCCCAAACCCAGTACAATCCTCCGAGTTTATGGTATCCTTAAGCCAGGGTGGTTCAAAAGAAGGGATAAAAAACCGCATAATACCTGAATGATCCTAGAAAAAGTTTGTGCGCAGTGTTGTAAGGCGGTCAGATGTATATAGGTCCGAACATTGCAACCATATCCCCCGTCGAGTCGTACAACAATATTCGATACTAGAGACCCGTACTCTAATCACTAAGGCCCCTCTGCCCACTTAAGGCCCTACAAATCCATGCTCTAAATCCCAGGCGCCCAGGTTCAAGTTTTCAACCCTCAGCCCCTTACTCTGTGAAGCCCGAAGCCTAAACCCCGCCCCGTTTAAGGTTTAGGGTTGATTTCAATCCCAAAGCCTTAAACCCTGAGCGCTAACCACCTTGGCTCCAAAACCCAAAACCTGCCATCAAAACTGCGCAAGTTGAAAGATTGGCATCCGAGGAGCACCCACGACGACATTGGCTGCCACTCGACGTAAGCTGACCCATTTTTTCGGGTTTAGGGGCACGTTGATGGAGATCCTGCTTCGAGGATCAGGGGACAGGGTTCCCTGAGCTATAGTTATACTATGCAACCCCAAGGAGTGCTCTTGGCTAGTATTAAGTCTTTTACATGGATTGTAAAGAAATCTCTAAACAGATGCGTGGTTTCCATTTCCTGCTTACCTGAGTATGTGTAGCTGGCCCTGCTGGTCCTTTAAGTCGACGAGTTCAGGACATAGGATTGGCAGTCAGATGTCAAAATATCATTGAAACCTAATTCAGTTAGATCACGATTATGAATTTAAGTAGGGAGGGGGAACTGCTATACTGTTTACATGGCAGCTCAAATTAGCAGCCCTCACAAATTTGGGCCTTAACTTTCGCTCTAATCCAAAGAGCGAGCTGATAAGGCATCGCTCTGTTTGCCTGGATCCTTGGCGTGCTGGGTGCCGGGGCGATCATCCTTGGCTTTGCCCTGGATTTGGGCCGGGAGGTCATCTACGTCGGACTCTTTGGCTCCTTGGAGGAGGATTTGGCACTAAGATTTAGGACATTCAGGGTTCAGGAATTGAAATTAAGAGGTTTAGTGCTCAGGGACTCTAGGGTTGACTTTTTTTGGATTTTGATTTTACGCAAGCACTTGTCGAGGATCCTGGGGTATAGGGGCGGGCCGTAGTCACGGTTTTTTCTACACTCAATGTTATGTCATTTCGCGGGCAGACCGCCTGACGTGTGGAGTTGTTGTTAATTGCTACTCGAATCAGTCATGCTACTATTTGCACTTGTAATTTTATTCACGACCCTCACACTTGTTGTTAATTAATTGTTCGCCCTTGCCAAAATTATTGTTGCACGTGCTTGCGTGATTGTTAGTATACTGGTTACAATCGAATATTAGCTGTCTGGATCTGACAGTCATTATCAGGGTCTACCATGTACGAACAAAAAATAATGGTGCGCCCCGAACAGCACTGGAAAGCTGACGCTACTGCGACGCACAGGATATATTATCTACCTTGTGGAGCTCTGCCAGAGCAAGGCTTGCAGATATCTGGCGAATGTGCAGAGCGAGGAGGCATGTGGTGAGAAAGGGTCTTCACGAACGATTTGGGAAGTTCATTGCTAGAAGCCCTGAACCCCAGAACGCTAAATCCCAAATCTCTAAACCCCAAACCGCCAAACCTCGTACACCCTAACAGAGCCACCCAACTAAATCACATTACACCAGGTTTGAAGATACTGCAAAAGCCTTATTGAAACCTTACTGGGCCCGTTTAGGCCCGATAAAGCCGATATGCCCCCCTGAACCCCAAACCCTAAACCCTAAACCCTAAAACCCTAAACCGTCCCGGCAGGATTTCGTCAGCTACATCGACACTCTCCAGAAAGCCGCCCCGATCCTTACCTTCAGCATTCAGATCCTCAGCTCTTCACTGGGGCTAGAAAGGTTTATAGAGGCTTTCAGGGTCTGTATAAGAGGTTTTATAAGACATTATGAGAGTGTCGTAAGAGGTTACTCAATTCTCCAATTTCAAACTCTTAACCTTGCCAGGCTTTTCAAATTTAGTATTCTTTTGAGCCCTTTTTCCACCATGAGCATTGGGTAAGAAAGGAACTATCACTACGAGAACGTCTCAACCTATAACGCGTCCCAGAAGAAGTGGACGACCAAATCGGAGAGAAAGAACACGCACACTGCGACGGCCCGCTTTCCGATTGCCAGCATGACTGATGAGACTTTATCTCCTGCTCAGACAGTGGCGATGTTCCACTTGTTGCACCATAGCGCAAGCAGTGAAGACACTGGCATGCTGCACGAGACTGTATCTTGGCTTAAGCTGTCTTTGCATTTGGGAAGACTGGTATTGCCGACCATTGATCAGGTGCTGCTTGCCTAGGCCTGGGGCAGTTGCGCAAGCCCAATATCAATAATACATATCTATCGGTAGATAGATAGACAGACTTCTGATTCTAAATGCGTTAGTTAAGTGTTATTGGGTAGTCTGGGTCGTGATCTTCGCAAGGTGATTCGTGTGGAAGGCACTGGTGAGAAGCGCCTACTTCTGACTTGCGAGTTCCCTCTCACCTTCCTGCCGCGTGACTGGGTGTTCCTCAGGGACATTTAAAATTTAGGAATTCAGGGACCATGTTTCATGTTTATTAGTCATCAAAAAACAGCAGAAGGATTTTTTATATTCCGTCAAATGGCTTTGCAGGTGACACAGAGACCGCCACGGCTCTTGCAAGATTCAAGGAAGATCTTTAGCTTTCCTAGCAAGACGCTGGCCATTTCCCAGAGAGCCCGATACCCCTTAAATTAAGGAATATACCTTAAATCATAATAATAAGGCCCCTATAATTTAAGATATATTCCTCATTTAAGGGGTATTGGGCTCTCCGGGTTCGTATTCCTGAACTAGGATCCTAAACCCTGAGCCTAACCAGATCGCAAACACCCGGCTCAGGATTTCTACCGCTCCAACACCACGGACAAGTATCAAGACAAGTCTGAGAAACAGACACTGTTCCCTGGCTCAGTTTCCCAACTAAGCCCTCCGCCCGCGGGTCCTGTAATAGACCTGATAGTCCGTGTATAGTTGTGCATAATGTACCCCCCAGACCGAAGTCTATGCATGAACACCCCTATACTATACGATGTTGAAGCTTGACCCTCAGTCCAGAGAGCCCAATGCCCCTTAATTAAGGAATATACCTTAAATCATAAGATTAAAAGCCCCTATAATGTAAGGTATATTCCTTATTTAGGGGGTATTGGGCTCTCTGGGGGTGTGACTCCGATGTAGCGCTCCCTCGCCCTGGAAGACGAGGACCTGCGCTCATGCAAACCATGCGATGGTCGTGCTGAGCCATTTGGAGCCTGATGGTACACTCGCAGAGAGCCCAATGTGCCTCAATTATAAGGAATATATACCTTTAAATGAAAATATTAGGGCCCCTAAAATTTAAGGTATATTCCTGATTTAAGGGGTATTGGGCTCTCTGGGCTTGTTTTGGGGTGTTGGCCCGTTTACTACGGTTTGCAACTTTATGATTTTAGACTTAACGTTGCCGCTACAATACCGGTTGTTCCCGTAGGTTTGTACCAGCCTGGGTCTAAACCCTATATAAACCCTAACTCCCAAAACCCTAAACCCTAAAAACCTAGCCTACACCCTAAAAACCCTACACCCGAAAAAACCCTAAACCCTGGGCGGTTCAGGTTGCTTTTGCGATTGAGGGCCTAAGGTCTCGGCGTTTGGAGGAGTCCTTTGTGCTCACAGAGCCAACTGTCCATTCAGTATCTAAGGACTGCCCATAGGCCCCTAAGTAGTTCCTTTTTGGGATTACCTGAAAGGATTCTAATATAAACCACAAAAAGGAACTACTTCATTACCTGAGGAACCCTCTAAAGCCCATGAAGTCCCCTCAAACACCTTTTCAAACTCTATCACACCCCTAAGGGCTTAGTTAGGGTCTTACAGAGAGCCCAATACCCCTAAAGCCCTTAATTAAGGAATATACTTTAAGTCATAATATTACGGCCCCTATAATTTAAAGTATCTTCCTTATGGAAGGGATATTGGGCTCTCTGGGTTCTGCTTGTCCCTTCAACATTATCTAAGGACTGTATCTAAGAGGCCCCACACATCCTTAAAAAGGCGGGTGGTATACTTTAATCAGGGGTACCCAGACAGCCCAATACCCCTTAAATAAGGAATATAGGCTTAAATTCTAGGGGCCTCAATATTATGAGGTCAGTTATATATTCCTCAATGAAGGAATATATACCTTAAATCAGGATATTAAGGCCCCTATAATTTAAGGTATCTTCCTTAATTAAGGGGTATTGGGCTCTCTGGGTATCTGGGGCGGTGTCCGGTCATCCTGGAGACCATAGCCCCCTTCATCCTGAAGTCAGACCTTAATCCCTCAACCCCAAACCCTAGTATAGGACTTTCCGAAAATTAGGCTACCTTATTTTGGGGTCCTTACGGTAAGAATCATATTATTTAGGGTACTCTATTAGGGTCCCCTATTTTCGGAAACCCCCATATAGGGGCCTTAGAATACTTAGACTGGGAACCTTGGGGTACATTTTTCTCGAATTTCCATCAGGAACCCACAAAAAAAAAACTATTCTAATGATCATAGAAGGCCCCCTACATGAAACCCCTAAAAGTGGCATTGAGCTCTGGCTTCGGACTTCCCGGATTCATTGTTGCCTGCTCGGGATCCTGCCGACTTTTGCTTTCAGCAGCACCTTAAGCCGCAAATCCCACTCAAAACCCTTAATGGGGTTAGGGTTTAGGGTTTAGGGGTTCTGACATCCCAGAAATAGACCGACGAGAGCTTATGACAAGCTTCCAAGACCTTGGAAGAGTCAGAGACCGCAAACCTAAGCCTTTAACCCAGCTCAAACCCCTGAAGGCCTAGAAACCCTGTCGAAACATGAGCAACCCTTTATCTTCAGCATATGAAACTTTTCTCAGACCTTGATATGGGCGTGAAAAAACCCAAGCTGTTCCGTCCGAGGCTCGGAAGGGCAGGGCGTCACGGAAAGACCTTGGCCTCTTGGCCTTCGAGGGTGTCGGGCTTAAGGGCTTAAGGGGTTTGCGGATTAAGGGCTGAAGGGGTTTAAGGTTTAAGGGCTTAGGGTTATACGGTTTAAGGGCTTCGGGTTATACCGTTTAAGGGCTTAGGGTTTACTGTTTAAGGGCTTCGGGTTTAGGGTTAAAGGGCTTACGGGTTTCGGCCGTGAGCGTTGAAGAAGAGAGGGGGCTTAAGGGCGTAAGGGTTCTAGGAGAGCTCCTTTGCTGTTTTGAAAAAAGGTTGTGTTGGGGTTCTTCGAGGGCATTTAAAGGTTTAGGGTTTGGGATTTAAGGGTCCTATTTAAGGGGTCGTGTCAGGGGTCGTGTAAGGGGTTCCTATAAGGATACTCTACGGGTTCAGGGTTTAGGTGTTTGGGGTTGCTGCAAGGGTTCTAGAGCGGTGTCTTCGTGGGGTACTATGAAGGTTACAAACTTCTTCGAGAGAGCCACGAGAGAGCCACGAGAGAGAGAGACAGAGAGAGTTGCCGATGAGAAAAGGCTAAGGTTTCCAGCCAATGCAATGTACGTCTATGCAGATATCCAAGCACAGCTCTGTCCATGTATAGTTGTATACACAATAACAACAGCATGCCGCCACATACTCCACAAGGTTTTGCAGGTGTCTGTATATCGTGATGCATGCACACTACAGCCATATGTGCTGAGCTTATGTATGTGTACACAACTTCTACACCAGTGCATGGACTTGTGCACGAGCATTCCAACAATGCTTTTGCTGCTTTAGTAGCATCTTGTTTTCGACCACCTTGTCGCACGCTTCTTTCATACAGTGGTTTGTGGCATTATGCAACTTTGAGACTGCAACAGTTAGACCTAAACCCGAAAAACGTGGAGCCAACCTATCTAAAGCCTGAACACGGAGAGAGCTTCGATGGCCAGGAGCACCAGGCCCTTATATCAAGACTTGCCTAAAGCCTAAACCCAAACAACTTAGGGTGCAGGGAGAAGGTGCGTCTGACTTTTCAGAGCTCCCTTTACTGGATGACCGCGGGAGTCAGTCGGCGAGAATTTTGGGGTTTAGTTTAGTGTTTCAGGGTTTAGGGGATAGGGCCGGTCAGGGGCTTTTGGGCTTTAGGGGAGGGTTGGAGTTGAGGGTTCTTTGGGTTTAGGGGTTTTGGGGTAGAGAGTTGAGGTTAGAATCGGTTAGAATTGGTCCCCTGCAGCCATGGGAGTTTCAGAAAAGAAAGGGCACCGTCAAGCCCAACACCAAGGTGGATGCGCACTCCATGGCTCGTCGTCTTTACCCTTCTGCTGATGGGCCTGCCGTTTCGCTGTTTCCTGTATCGACGTGCGCAGAAGGTGGTATGGCATGTGCGGAAGCACTTCTCCATCTTTGCTGCCCCCACTGCCGCGGCACCGATGCACTCGTTGAAGCGCTCCTGTGACCCAGCTGCTTGGCTGTAAGATTCTTCCTTAGGGCTCCTTATATTGTGGTTGTACCTTCTGCAAAAAACAGAACTTTCAGAACCCTTTTCCATAAGTTCAGGCCCTATATTGGTGGGCTGTTCATGAAACTAACCACCTATATATATGCTCTCTGACACAGTTGCTTGGTTTGTGCATCCTCAGAACAAAACCCACTAAACATCTAAACCCTATACAACCATTCATCCCCTGCACCCCTTGACCTGTCGTTTAAACCGCAAACGTTAAGCTCGAAATCCTAACCCGAAACTCTCTGACCCCTCACCCTAAACCCTAAGCCGTAGACCGCTCCAGCAAGAGCAAGGCTGTCGCCCGAGTCGGACGCCTGGATCCAAATGTCCGCATCGAGTTCGCTAGAGAAGGCCAGTCTGGCGTTGAAAGGGCTTCACAGCGCTTTTTTTTTCTAAGGGGTTTGGCGTTTGTTCGGTTTTATAGGTTTTCATGATGACCGTTTCATATGTTTGTGTTTTGTCAGTGGGGCCCCGCAAGGGCAATTTAGGGCCTTGAGAGGCTTTTGGAAGGTTTGGGGGTTCGACTTCTGCTTCCCAGAGAGCCCAAGACCCCTGAAAAAAGAAGGAAGATGCCTTGAATTCTAGGGCCTTAATGTTATGATTTAAAGTACATTCCTTAATTCAGGGGTATTGGGCTCTCTGGGGAAGCGTTTGCAGCTTGTTCCCCGTGACCTGGAGCCCTAAACCCTAACTTGCTAATGCGGAGACCTTCATAAATTTTGGTAGGGGGTTTGGGCGAGTACATTGATAGGGTGATTCATGTATGGACTATGGACACAAAGGCGGCTACACCTCCTACTACTACTAGGGTTGCGCCGCCTCCTGGCGCCTGGTAGTTTTATGTGGTTCGAGGGTCCAAAATGCAGGTTTTAGCGCAATTTGTCAAAAATGGAGTTAAGCGAAACGGGGGGCAACTAATTGGGAGGACTTCTAAGTACACTGAA
>CAJNJA010006684.1:0-15035 GCA_905231915.1 Symbiodinium necroappetens
GGTTTATGTTGCAGCTCATGGGGTTTATAGGGTTTAGGACGGTTCAGGAAAGCCCATTATCAGGAACATGTGTCGACTGAAGGTCTCCCTGGCCGGCCCTACACCCTAAGTTCAGAAAGACTTTGTACCAGCAGACGCCTCGTTAACCAGAACATAGAACATTGCGCAGTTCTCCGCGTTTACCTGCAAGAAACCCCACAAACCCCATTCGAGCTATCTAGGGGAATTCCTTGAGAAGAGGGTACTAGGTCATAGGTTGTCTGGCAAGCTCATTCCGACTTGAGCCATGCCTGGGTCAAAAATTGACAATGCAGCAGAGTCCACATCTTTCAGCAAGGCCCAGTTTCTGCTCAGCTTCCTGCAGTGCCTTTAGGATTCACGTGTCATCTTTATGAATATATATATATACATATACACACATGCACACATACACACATACATATGTTTTGCTGTGGTTCTAAGGGCGGTGAAGCTTCAATGAGAAGGATTAATTTTGGTGCAGACCCTGAATAAGCCCCTACACCGTATGACGCATTAAACCCTAAACAGGTATATAGGGGCTCATGTTGCACCTCCCCAGAGGGTCCACTTATACTGCCCTTAATGGAAGGCACCGAAAAGCCCATCCCTATTGTGGTTCTAGGGACCTAATTCCAGAGTGGTAGTATTTATGGACCCTCTAGGTATTGATACAGAAGCTTGAAGGACTATTCCCAATGGTACTCATACCACTGTTAAACATACCCCAACACACTAGTACACACCCCAAGAAGCCTTCCATAATTGTCAGGGCCACTATAGTAAACGGGCCAGCCCACAGTGTAGGCCTTCAGAGGGTTTAGGGTACAGGGATTTGGGGTTTAGGGTTTAGGCTTAGGGTTTCGGGGTTTAGGGTTTAGGGTTTAGGCTTAGGGTTTCAGGGTTCCTTATTACGACTGTTCGATTACACTATAGCCTAATTTAGCCGACACGCTGGAGGCAGGCCATTTCCCCTTTACATTTGGGTCCCGGGATCTCTTGTTTCGTTGGGGAGGGGGAAGCAGGAGTTGGAGGGTAGTGAAGCATTTATAGGTACGTCGACTTCTGGCTACACCTCTGTCACTCGATTCAGGTAAGCCTTCAGCAGCTCACTGGAAAGCCTTCTGCAAGTTTTTGCTCTCCAAACGGAGGTCGAATTCAGTTTTTTTTTTCAGCTGCCGGATGAGTCCTGCATCGCTTGCGCAGTCCCAATACCTCAACCTTGGGGTTCAGGATTCGGGGTTTAGGGGCTTCAGGGTTCAGGGGTTAGGGTTTACGATTTAGGGTTTAGGGGGTTCAGGGTTTAGAGTTCGACTGTCTTGAAGATGGCGGTATTTCAGCTCAGGATCGTGCGACTCGCTGATTTTCGAAACCTGTCCAGCTGCCTACATCGTGCCGGGTTGCGGGACTAAGAACGATTGTACAGCAGTAACAACTGATGCGTGTTACTCAAGCCGAACCGCTGCAGAGTTTAAGGCTACTGGCTTAAGATTTTGGGGGTGTGGAGTTTAGGGCTCAAGATGGCTTCAGGTTTATAGGGTTTTGAGCTCAGTGTGTAGCGTGGTCGTGTCCTATAACACTTCACGGGCCTTGAACAGAATTGGAGAGTTTTCAGTTGAATCCCTTTAGCGCCTGGCCTCCTAAACCCTTGGCGCCAGACCCATACGGTTGATGGTATAAATCCTGCATTACCCATAATAAAAAATTACTATATACCATAATTCCCCTAGTTTAAGGTCCTTAAAGTAATGCAGGATTTATATCATCAACAGTAGCACCCATAAAGAAGCCCTTATAGTAAGCAATCCGACTTAAAAGGACCCTACTTGGAGGTTCATGGCAGTTATAAGTGGGGCTATAAGTCCCCTAATATGGGTTATACGTCTAGTTACCCTACTTATAACCCCATTTATAACTACCCATGAACCTCCAAGTAATTCAGAGTGTCACTCGCAAGCAAGCAGGCGGGAATCTTCATACCAGAGGCTTCCGGCACGAATTTGAGAAAGATCGGCCGACGGTCGAAGGCATGACTTCAGTGTTCATGGGTTGCTCTATGTCGGAGATTTTGTTTTTGTGTTTATCTGGGCTCGTCGTTGCAAGGTCCCTACAAAATCAAGTACCCTTAGCATCAAAATAGCCCAAAAGCCTTTTATAATAGGGTCGTTGGGCCCAAAAGCCTTAAAATATGAGTCCTTCGATGCTAAGGGGTAGGCTTCGACCTGGAACCTATGCCGAGTTACGAAAAGCATTTGCTTCATCAGCATGGAGGCCTGAACAGTAACAGGTCGTAGTGATTCACCTCTAGGGTCGCCCCACATGTTTTTTTCTATAGGCTAGAACACACCTCAAGCCCTATTCTACTGTTGATGATATAAATCCTGCATCACCTTAAGGAATATTCCTTGTTATGGGTAATGCAGGCTTCATGTCATCAACCGTAGTTCTTGACGCCTGAAGAACCCGTGCAACATACTTCAAACCCCAGTCTAATTCTCAACCCACGGATTACCGGCGTGCCTACGTCAGGGCTGGCCACGTGGGAATACCCTAGAACCCGGAAGTCTGAAAAGTGCCGAAGCTGCTGCAAGGCATGTTAACGCAACAGGCCCTGCCTTCACCCCAAACAGCCTACCTTTTTAGGGTTCCTTATCACGGTTTCCTTGTCTGGGCCCTTAAACAGGTAAGTTATTTGGGGTTATAAGGGAGTACTTACTTAGAAACCGCAGGATCCGTGTGCACAGCAGGATGTTTAACTATCATGAGTTTCCCCCCCCCACCCCCCCCGAGATGGACCCGACCACCCTATCTTTAGCTCCCTGAAATAGAAGGATCCCTTGTTATAAGCACTTCGGAAACGGGATCCCTGAATGTCTGACATTTCAGAAGCCGAAGTCTGCGTAGCTTCGACCGAAGCGATCTTGAATGCCAAGGATTGAGACCCGACTTAGCTCCGAGAGGTGCAGTATACTGTTAGTAGTGTAGGATTTAGGGCTTAAGCGATGTTCCGGATGTTGTTGTTGGTTCTGAACATCTTAGGCCTAAGGCTTTTAAGGTAGTTCGAATGAATTCTCAACGAGCTTTTATTGGTAACGATGTTCGGGGTAATGTTGTTTGGTCTGAAGTCTTCAATGTGCTGAAGGCTTCTTAAGGTATTTTGAGGGAATTTGTTGGTTCAGGGCCCCTGAGTTTTTGAGGGAATTTGTTGGTTCAGGGCCCCTGAGTTTTAAGGCTTCTGGCATTTAGGTGGTCCCTTTTATAAGGGTGCCGTACTATATTTGGGATCTAAAGAGGGACCGACCCTAATTTAGAGAACTACCCATATAGGACCCGAGTAATCCGTAGAGATTTTTTAAATAGGACCCGAGCTATTCGTAGAGATTCAAAGGTCCAAAGACTTAAAGAATGAATTAGGCAGGATCGCATTTCTAGGTCAGGACATGTAGGATTGTGTGACTAGTGGATAGTTGGACCCCTAGGGTAGGGCTTCCGAATCCGGGATTTTCACCGCTCGGTCTGGTCTGCTCTCACGCGCGAGCTTTACCTCTTTATCGGAATCAGGGCGTGCATTGCGAACCCTAAACCCTAAACCTTGCACTTAAATCCAGAGAATCAAAATGCCCCTTGCATCCTGAATTTGACCTGGCATCAGATCACGGACCTAGGATGATCCCCAGGTGGGTATAGTTCTCTAAATGAAGGTCCCATTTTCGGTCCGCAAAGTAGTAGCAGCAGAAAAATGGACCCATGCACGGCCGTTCATCTAGAAAAGCCCCCCCCTTTTTGGTAAAACGGGATTTTCTGGGTTCTGGAGTACCATACTTGAATACTTTTTTATTGGACCTGTTCCTTAAAGGAACCATTATAAAATAGAAGTCTATACTTTTTTCTCCCTGGTTACTTCAAAGTCCAGTTTTACTTTATCCTCAGATTCAGCCCAGGGGCTTGGAAAAGCCCTAAACCCTAAACCAAAAACCCTGAACCCTATATAAACCCTAAACGGCTGCTGCCAGGATTGAAGCTCTACGCGCGCTTTAGGTTCCAAGCCCTCAGAACCTCAAGCTTAGAGCTCTAATTGAGGGTTTAGGGTTCAGGGGTATAGGGTTTAGGGTTTAGGGTTGAGGGTTGAGGGTTCAGGGGTATAAGTTATAGGGGTTCAGGGTTTAGGGTCATTGAGGGTTTGAGGTTTTGGGTTTAGAGTTTAGGGTATAGGGCTCAACCCTAAACCCTTACCTTAGCCCCAAATAACCTACCTGTTTCAGGGCTCTCATCAAGAAATCATAATATGGAGCCCCGATCAGGTAGGTTCTTTAGGATCCACGTAGACCCTAACCCAAAGCTTGAATCAGGCCTAGAAAGAACCTCCTCATCTACGAAGCAATTAGCCGTTGAATCTTAGCGCCATGTGGAGACGCGATGCGAAAGCACTAATCCGGGCTCCAGAAAGGACATAAGCATAAGGATAAGCATTTTGCTTCAAACCCTAGGCCCTAAACCCTACCCTTCTTGCGCTTCATCACGAGCATTGTGTTTTCTTTAAGGGAGCTCCTTGTCTTAATTCAATTGTGCTTATGCGCTTCATGGAGCCTTAAGCAAGCTCCGAAACCAACCGCGAAGTTGAAATTGAATTCCTGAACCTAAAAACCCGAGCCCCAAACCCTACCTAGACCCTTGAATGTAGTAAATTGTATTGGATGACTTATTTGGCTAGGATCCTAGAATAAGAAACCAAGGTAACCAAAAAATGTATTACATTCAGGGGTCTAGGTAAACCGTATGCAATGCAGGCACCATTGCTTGGAGCATACCGACAAAGTCAGGAGCCCCGCCCACGCTCTGCAAACCCCAAAGTCAGACACCGCTTTGTCGCCCTACAGTATAGAAACCAAATTTGTGCTCGGGTTGGTGGGTGCCCTAGGCCGTAAAGCCGAAGCACTTCTTAGCCGTTTGCACTATTGACGCTTTGCTGGTGTCGATACCGCTATTCAAAGACCTACCTACTGCCGTCTTGTTCAGCACGTTTTCCCAGAGATTCTGAAACCTCAGCCATACTCGGGGCCCAGCCTTGCATCGAGGATTTAATGCTATGTAGGGCTTGTGGGGCTTGTCTGTCAGGGCTGTAAGAGGGCATCCTGCATCTGGCTCGTTCAGCTGGGATTCGCATGCCTCACCTGTCATCTTGCTACTTGAAGCGGAGAGCAATGTGCCCTGCATTTTGCATGTGTAGTACTGTAGAGCTAGGCCCATTCCTCTAGCTGCTTTTGGTGGTGTTCAAAGTCAGATGTGGATTCTCCTGTTCATATGGGTTATGTCTGTATGATATAGTAGAAACATTTGTGTTCACCTTGAGACTGTTAGAAACAATGGGCCTAGTAGAGAACTGACAGGTGTCTGTTCAGCATGACAGTTGTGATTCGACCAGCGCTCTTTCCCCCGCAAAAAAGATATCCGACGGCTTGGCTGTTGACCCTAAACTACCACAACCTGCTTGTGTTGTTGTTCCTTACCATAACCACCAGTGCGCACTACTGCTTCGTAGGTTCATGTTGTAAGCCCCAATACCGCAGCTACACTGGGTCCTCCAAAGAGAATCGTAGTACAGTAGATAAGAATTGACCTTTTTGGCATACTGTCTTCCTTGTATACCCCCGTAGGTTATCCTTTAATTCCCCCAGGGTACTGGACAAGTCGGCAAAAGGACAGGTTTGGGTAGTTAACTTTTTCACGCTCATTTTATAAAACTAATATAGAAGTTGCACAGGGTCCTAAAACCTTATGAAGCCTAAACCGGAGGGGTAGGGCTGTCTACCAGGCCCATATTACTAATGTTATCCTAGGCATGTTACGCTTAGTGACCTGCTTGGAATTCTTTGGCAAATTTCTCATTTATTATGTTTTAACCCTAAACCCTAAACCCCAAAATTATTATAACAGCTGAGGCATTTATACACTTGCATACAAAAGCAAGATGGAATGTGGGAGGTTATTTCAGAAGGGGCTCTTGCAAAAGAAAGGCTAAGCAGCAAGCCGCCTGATCCTTCGAGAGGTTGCATTTGGATTACATAGTATAGTATAGGTTTAGTATAGTATAGGTATATGTATAGGGATAGGTGTAGGCATAGGCATAGTATAGTATAGTATGGTATAGAATATGTAGTATAGTATCTTAACAGCCCTCGTGGTTATTTGAGGTCTGGGGTTTAGGGTTGCAGATATTCAACTCCTATCCCAGCTTTGACCAACTGCATGTACCGTAAAGGCATGGGCCCGCGAGCGGGGGATCAACAATCGACAACGAGGCAAGGTTGGATACAGCCCCCACTCAGTAACAGTTGAGCAATGTTCGTAATATGGATATATGAGGCCCTTCATAGTAGCCCTATTATACGCTGTTACCAAATGGGGGCCCAAGGGCAAGGGATCGGAATGGGGTTGCAAAAAGCAGGCAGCGAAGCTCAGAATGTCCAAGGATAATAATCCCAAAGGGTCCTAGGGTTGATGATATAAATCCTGCATTACCCATAATAAGGAATATACCAGAATTCCTATAGTTTAGGGTCCTTATGGTAATGCAGGGTGTATATCATCAACAGTAGGTATATACTGTTATGGGGGATTCTTTCCCAAATCATAATAAGAATTCCTAATATAGAAACCCTACATTCTACTAGATAGGTACTTTGGACCCTTTGGGTATGTCTGCGTGTTTTGCGGGGGTAGGGTTGGAAGTTTTGGGGGGAACCTCTATCCTCGGCAAGAGTTCGTAGGTGCCGGTGTCTCGGGGTGTAGGCAGAGTTTTCGGGTTTCAGGTATCGGGGGTTGGCTAAACCCTAAACCCTAAACCCTAAACATTCTTTAGAGGCTTGAAGGGCTTCAGTGCAACAGCTTCAGCACTTGGACTTTGATTTGGACGCATTGCAAGACTCTCCTCTTGCCTTCGACGACTGCGGTGTCCACGTATTAGCCAGAAAAACCCTAAACGCTAAAGCCCTAAACCCCTAAACCCTAAAAGTTAGCCTCAACCCAACCTCGCCCTGATCTTCAAGCCTTCCCTCGATGATTATTCTGTAAAAACCTAAAGCCCTAATGTAGCAACCTGATTAAGAAACCCTGGGTCTTTATTTTGGAATATTTTGGGGTGCTAGGACAAAGGTTTATTAATCAGGTTCCTACATTATAACACCCAAAACGCCAAGCACCCCACTCCGCACAACTGTAAGGGCCTCAGACCGCGGCCTGTTTACAGAATGTCAAAAAAACAGGCCACAGCCCTTGTAGAGCCATTTAAGGCCTCCAGACTCCAAGCCATGAAGCACAACTGGTCCTTTTCGCACATAGATCTGTAGTTAAACCCGAAACCCTAAACCCTAAACCCTAAGCCAAACAACCGCTATTCTGATAAGGAGACCAGCGAATGCTGAGCCCCATGCACTTGTCGTATCTCTTTGGGAAAGTGAGTCCCTGAACCGTAAACCCTAAACCTGCAACCCCTGAACCCTGAATCCTACAAAACCCTAAATGCTAAACCCCTAAACCCCCAAACCCCTAAACCCTATAACCCTGAATCCTACAAAACCCTAAATCCTAAACCCTAAACACCCCACCACCCTTAGTCTTGGAATATTTGGAACTCGAGGCCTTCTAAGCCCTACCTACTTGGAGGTTCATGAGCAGTTATAAATGGGGTCATAAGTAGGGTAACTATACATATTAGGGGACTTATAACCCCACTTATAACTACCCATGAACCTCCAAGTAGACCCGAAATAGCCTAGATGTTTTAGGGTTCCTTCTTCGTTATTTCCTTGTATGACTCCTTAAAAAGGCGGGGTTTTGGGGTGGTTAAGGTAAACCTAAAGCCTACGCCGGTTATGCGGAGTTTTCGGAGTGTTGTTCACCAGGATCCGCCCAGCGATTAGCCACTCAACAAGTCTTGCGTTCCTCCTGAGTAGATGGTGCACAAGGCAGACGGGATGTATATTTGCAAGTTTGCATGCGGATATTCACTTCTGTCTTGCACCCGTCATTCCAGTCAGACGGTTGGCCTTCAGGCTGCGTAGCATTGTACTGAGAATCTCCAAGCTGAAGCAATACAGAAGCCAATAGGTATACTTAGAAGGACCATTCCGTCGGGTTGCTCAGCATGGTTTTACTAAAGTTATCATAGTTCTCTAAATCAGGGTCCCGCTTTAGCCCCAACATAGTACGGCACCCTTACAAAAAGGACCCCCAAGACGGACCCGAATTTAGAGAACTACCTATAGGTTATCATATGTTACCATTATACGGCCTTGCTTAGAGCTTCAATTGGCTTCAACCTGCTTCCATCTGCATCAGGGACGTTCTCCTCCTTCGCCCTAACGCTACTTGGATGATCATTGGCACTCTTGCACGCCTAAGGGTCCGGCCCATGTGCCCAAATAGTTATAGGTTTCAAGAGCAAAAATCAGGGATCTGAACCCCAACCGTTTGGGTAGCTTTGGGGGCAGCTAGGGCTTCGACATTCGTGATATGAGCTCATTGTGGTCATTGATGGTGATGTTGTTGCTTCTAGCTATCTCGCAAAGGACTTTTTCCACGGCTACTTGCTTCAGCCTATCCTACATCTGCCCAGTCATCTTCGAAAGCAGATGTATTCTTCTGGGGAGAAAAAGATGTTAGGACGCACTGTGGTAGACAGTCAATCTAAACTGAACTACCTGACTGACATAACACACCCATAAAACCACCATGGCACCCTGTAAAACCCTACATAAACACCCTATTACTAGAAAGCACACGCTGCTATAACAATGCAGCAAACCCTAAACCTTACACCCTAAACCCGACACCCTAAGCAAGCGAATCAAGGCTGATGCTCATCCACGTACTGCAGAGACGTCCATCTCCAATTCTGCCATCGCTGCAGGTTTTTGCTTTAGAGCCTGGGGTTTAGGGTATAGGTGTTTAGGGGTTTAGGGTTTAGGGGTTTAGGGTTTAGGGTCATTTAGGGTTTCAGCGTTTAGGGCAGTGGCGTTTGGGTGCCTCTTGCCTGATGTTGGGGCCTTAGGTAGACTTAGAAACAGTTTCTATCAACGTTGTAAATGGTTACTGTGGAATGGCACACTAGTGTTACTACGGGGGGCCTTCTTGATTGGCACAGGGTTTTGGGTGTGTTACAGTACACTTGAATTCTACCAGGGGCTGTACAAGGGATTACCACAGCTAATTTGTCCGACTTTATACTGTCCGTGATTGCTTTTGACGAGTATACCCTACACCCAACATTTGAATATTTGACCACCTAGTGGAGAGGCTTTTGGTCTTGAAATGCTGCGGGTCTGCGACTCTTTCAAGGATGTAGAGTTTAGGGAGTTTCTGGGGGCTTTTAGGGGTCTATATCGAGTTTTGTAAGTTGAGGATTTTGGTTTCCTGGTTTGCTGTGCTTAGTGTAGAGATTCACAGGCTTCCTTTAAGGTCCTTCATATAGCAAGGATCCCTGTCAGGGTTCCACCCAAGCCGATCGAATCAGACTTTGTTTGTACGGTCTCAGTATGTCTCAAAAGAAGCCCTTAACGTAGAAGCTATGTCATACCAATTCCCTAAACCCCAAGCCCTAAACTCTTAAAGGGAGCAGGCTATCTGAAAGCCTAATTAAGCCCTGTAGTTTTTTCTGTCCTCCAGGATTTGACTTTTCTGGTTTCCATGAGGAAGCCGGGTAGTACAGGGCTCTTTACCTGCAGGGTCCATATTGTCGGCTTTTAGTGTGCGTTTGCGCTGTAGTGGTATGAACATGTCTGGCAATAGATATTCAAGCTTTTACAGCAATGTCTAGAGGGTCCACATGTACTGCTATTCTGAAAGTTTGATCCCCAAAACCCAGAATGAGCATGGTCTGTTGGGTTTCAAGCCCACAATGGTTTGTAGTATATGTGGAGCCTCTAGGTTTCAGACTTTCAGCACGCTGATCCGAAACCCCCAACCCTAAACCCTAAGCCCTCAACCTTAGCTGACCGAACTCTCAGAGAGTGGAGGACATCGCCATTGCGAACGGTTCCCCGCCACTGTTCCTCTCGGGAGTCGACTGCCGATTTTGCGGTGCCTCGGTGTCGAAGGACCTAATATGGGGGGTCTTAATAATTACCTCTAATATTTTGGGGATTCCTTATTACAACTATAGCATAGTATACATGAAGCCCCCTGTATTGCGTGCAGGGCTTTTTACATTTTGGGGGTTACAGGGTTTAGGGTTTACAGTTCAGGTTCTAGGGCCCGCTGGGTGCAGGTAGTAGGGTTTACCAAAACCCTAAACCCCTTAGCCCGAAACCCCTAAACCCCTAAAGCCCCAAACCCTAAACCTAAACCCATAAACCCGTAAATCCTAACCCCCCAAAACCCTGAACCCTTAGAGTTTACTTGAGGTGATGAACAGGAGATTGGCTCCGCACTTCGCGAGGACCAAGGCGAACTCGGTCCCAACCAGGCCTGGCGTGGTTCCGTTTTGTTTGGTTTTGGGGTTTAGGCAAGGAACTACAAGGGTTGATTTAAGGGATCTATAAGGGTACTATAGGGTTCAGGGGTTCAGGGGTTTAAGGTTGAGGGGTTTAGGGTTTAAGGGTTTTGGGGTTTAGTTGTTCCGTTTTGTTTGGCTTTTAGGGCTTTTTATTATGATTTCCTTATACAAGTCCTCAAAAAAGGCAAGTTCTTTAGGGTCTAGGTAGGGTTTAGGGGTTCCGTTTTGTTTGTTTTTCAGGGCTCTTTAATATGATTTCCTTGTATAAGTCCTGAAGAAGGTAGGTTCTTTCGGGTCTAGGTTGGGTTTAGGGGTTTAGGGTTTAGGGGATGTAGGGTTTAGGGGTTTAGGGTTTAGGGGGTTTAGGTTTTAGAGTTTTAGGGTTCAGGGTTTTAGGGTAGGTGTAGGGTTTGGGGTAGCGTATGAATCCCTGTATTATTCAGGTATATTCCTTAGCTATGGGGCAATTACTGGGCTCTCTTTGCAAGCTTTGGGTTGAGGGTTGGGTTTGGGGTTTAGGGCTTCTAGGATGTAGGGCCAGGCATTTAGGATGCTTTAGGGTTTGATGCTTCTTGGGTTGAGGGTTCAGGATGTAGGATTGAGGGCTCGGGGTTGCGGGGGTTTATGGTTCAGGTAGTTAGGGTTGAGTGGAAGAGTGCATAGTAGCCGAGGTTGACCTTACCCTTGCATTTTCAGTCCACACACTGTCGTCTCTTTTCATAAGTTTCGCAACTTGAAATCGAAAGACTTCATGAGATGCATCCTGACATGTTTCTCACATGTGGTCCCCTTGCTAGTTTCCGTTCCCATGCCCGCAATTCTGTTGGAACTCGGCACGACGGCTGTTTGTTAAAGTGCATCGCCTCCCAACCGTAAGGGACTCGAAAGAGCGTTGACGGGCTTTGCAGTTTAGGATTTGTGATATATCAACTGTCATTCACAACACTACAATACAAACAGGGTATCAATTCAAAAGAGGTGAACTGACAGTGTCCCGAGCAGTGTTCCCTACTTAAGCCCCCCCCCCACCCCAAAACAAAACACAAAAACAGAACTAGGAATTAGAGAACTCCCCAAAAGGGCCGCATGCTGATGCTCACCTCACTTTTACTATAGTGCTTTCGTCCGTGTAACGTTACACCGCCGAAGCCTTGCTTTGTGTTGCTATGTCTTGCTGCTGGAACCCAGAGACCCCAATACCCATTAATTAAGGAATATACCTTAAACTATAATATTTGGCCCCTATAATTTGAGGTATATTCCTTATTTAAGGGGCATTGGGCTCTCTGGGAACAGGTCCAAAGATCATACAGTGCCCTGAGCAGCTGCATGGTCATCTTGTAAGACTCCAAACCTAATTTGGTTTAGGGTTTAGGGGTTTAGGGGTTTAGGGGTTTGGGGGTTTAGGGTTTGGGGGTTTAGGGGTTTAGGGGTTTAGGGTTTAGGGGTTTAGGGTTCAGGGAACTATAAACCCAAAACCCCTAGACCGCCTGTTCCCTCGAAAATCCGGAACCGAAGTGCAGAAACTGCTGGTGCTGGCCGGGGTTGACATTCTGCCGGATGCCCGACAGGAATCGCTTGCGTCCCTCCTCTTCGAATTTTTCCGGTTCTACAGCTATGCTGCTCGGCCAGACAATAAGAAAGCAAGGTAAGGACTAGGACGAACAGGATGTAGGGTTGAAGCGTTTGTTGATGTGAGGTCTTCTGCCCGGCACTTGAAGGTAAAGACGGGTTCTAAGATTCTAAAGTTGATGCCGCATAAGGGGCTTGAGTATTTGTGAGTAGTGTTGTTCCAAAGTGTTCTCCAATAATTTTGATAGTATGGAAAGCATGAACAGATCTGGGCTCTTGTCGGTAATAGTTTAGTGATTTCCGGTTTGGGGTTTGAGGCATTTGCAAGGTTTAGTTTGTTTGAACAGACACTGCATCACTGCCAGAATCCATGGTTGGTAATCGGAGCCTTGTAACTAAGCACAAGAGCTTCCACATACAGCGCTCACAAATCCCAACGGCCCTACAATCCGTTTGAACCATAAACCCTAAATTAATATTAGGGCTAGGGCTCAGGCTTTAGGAAACTTCGTGCATCCGGATCCGTGCAAGGAGTACGAGCACGGCGCCATCGCCATTCGACGCCCCACCACCGTCACACGTGATGAGGAAGGCACTGCGTTTGCATTGACCAGTGGCTATAGGAAGTTTAGGGTTTTGGATTTCCGAATCAGAGATGTAGGATGGTTAGGGTTCCCTTCTTCTCAACTGATTTCAAGTAACTTTTAAAGACGCTCAAACTTGTTCGTTCTACAGCGGGTAAGAGATATAGGTTTCCGCGATTTACAACAGTTGCGCCAGAAGTGTACAGAATCCAACATGGGCACACATGTCGCAACATGGCCAGCAGACATTGCTCAGAGGGCCCAATATCTTAATCAAGGGGCATGCTTCAAGACATAATCGGAAGCCCTTTAAACCTAGGCCCTTTGCTCTTACGCTCCTGGTTGTTGGCCTCTCACGGCATTTGCTGCAGCCACTGTGCGGGTCAGTACTGCGCTCCTCTAGAGCACGGCTGCACCTGCAGAACAGGACACCGTCATGTGGTCGTTGCAGCCGTGCTGACGCTGAAAGCTGGAAGGTTAATTAGATGCGAACCCTGAATCGCAAGAGAACTGTCCCAATTACGCAATTACGAAATAGCGGGGTTTCTAGTACAGGGGCATGGTATAACCCTTTTGAAAGGCAAAGCGCCCGTTTGCGGGTTGCTAACCGTCGGCAATTGTATTTAGAATCGAAGTAGACCTTCTCGATGGCATCCTGCACCAAGTATCGTCAGTTGTCTTGCCTTCCCCTAGGGCTCCAGTTACCTATATATTAGGTTACCAGCCATATAATCTGAAGCCCATTAACCCATTTTTTAGGTAACTGGAGCCCCTAAACCCAAAACCCTAAACCCTAAACCCCCCCTAAGCCCTAAACCGCCCTAAACCCTAAACCCTAAACCGAGCCCTAGGAGCCCTAGGGAATGACAATGTGAACCTTTGGATCGGTGTTAGGGGGGTTGGGGCTTGCGCATGGCAAGGACTCGTTCGTCTTACGATAGCTGGCCGCAGTTGCTTTAAAAGGAGCCGCCGTATATTTAGGGATTTGGGGTTTAGGGTTTAGGGGTTGAGGGGTTTAGGGTTTGGGCGTATAAGAATCCTGAGCATGTTTGCGTGCCCCCGCGGCCATAAAAAACTAAACCCGAACCGCGCATTGTACATGCAGACTCCTGAGCCAAGCACACCATGAGCCCTGTGTACCGGGTTACCCTGCGCGCTGAGCGGCCTAGTGTTTATACGGTATGTACTGCATCCTGAAACATGGCACAGGGCGCTCCTTCTTCATTGTGGAAAACCCCTTCGTTCCAGGAAAGGATGTAGCAAACATCGAGGCCCGCGCTTGGGGAAGTGTGTGTGTGTGTTTTTTTTTACGGGCTGTGAGCTCAGGGTTAAGCCCATTGTTCTGGCTGGCCATTGCCACTGATTACCAGTGTACTGGCTCTCTAATTGTTCACCACATGCAATTCTTATAGTTATTATAGTTCTCATTGCTTTGTTTTATTGTTTTCTTCTTCTCATCACTGTTACTTTGCGCTAGCGTCTAGGGTTTAGGATTTTTGGTTTAGGATTTGCGGTTTAGGGTTTATGATTAGGTTTTAGGATTGAATTCGGGTTTAGGATTTCGGGTTTAGGGTTTAGGATTTAGGGGTTTAGGATTTAGGGTTTAGGCTTTGGGGTTTAGGGTTTAGGGTTTTCAGTTCTGTGAGTTCTGTGCAGAGGTGTGGGATGCATGAGAATCCGAGGACGGGTCTGCCTGGGGATCGTCCGGGGAGTGCGACCCAGGATGTCGGAACATCGGGTGCCGGGTGTTTCGGCTCCTTCGTTGTCGTTACGGTATGGATTCTGCAGTCGTTCAGTGGAGCAATACGACGAAGCCGCTGAAGTTCAGTAAACCATACTTGGCACCGGGCAAAGAGTATTGGTACAAGAAACTAAGCTTGAAGCCGGATCCCATACACCCCCAAACCCTGAACCAGAATAGAATTTGCTTAGCTTGAATGACGAACTACAAAACCCCGAGGCCAAAATGACACCTAAGCTAAGTCCACCCCAGGTCAGGCTCTACACTCGGTTGCGCGAGGAGTTTCGAAGAGCCCGGTTCCTGGAAGGGGATGCGTGGGCCGGCGGGTGTGGGCTTGCTAGGAAGTCGACTCCTCAACCCTATGATTCTTCAGGGTTTAGGATAGTACTTGGAAGTTCATGGGTAGTTAGATACCGGTTTATAAGTCCCCTAGCCACCGTATAGGGTTCAGGGTTTAGAATGAGACTGTGAAATAGAAGCCCGAACATTACCAACATTATTTGTTATAGCATGATATACCCCCCACCCCAAGCCCTGTTCTAGTCACCCGTCGTTTTCCCAGGGTCGCTAGAAATCTCTTACTTCACTCTGTCCCTCTCTCACTCTCTCTCTCTCGCTCTCTCTCGCT